>JAHWFP010088312.1:26118-39302 GCA_023313725.1 Lithobius niger | reverse complement strand
CCGCAACTACCGCCAGAGCTCCGCGTAGGACGGGAAGAAGTAAGACGGTATATCTAGTTAACTTTCTAATCTATGTCTATACTTTATGTGCCCTCATTGTTTTCGTATGTGTAGTTTAACTTAGTAATTAGGCAGATTAAGTAGCCTAAGTGTGAGCGAATGGTTCTTGTAGACCACTTATGCTCAATAAATCTAAATCTAAATAAAAAAAATTGCTTCAAATAAACTGTTGCAGACAAAACAAGAAGTCCATTCAGCAGAAAAACTTAGTAAATGCGACCAAGAGAAATTGAATTGCAGTTAGAAGATGTAAACCAACACCCGTCGTAGCATCCGGGGAGTGCAGTGAACCACATTGCAGATCCGTCTAGACGCCACACGCTGGGCTTCACTGCAGTCCTCGGATGGCACAACGGACGTTTATTTAAAAATGTGCAGTCGTTTCTACTCTTCGTAGATCTTAATGTCAGGATGGCCGAGCAGGAGTTGACTCTAAAACATATAGAACAGAGACCACAGAGACCAGTTTGACTAGTGACATGTCGTCTCATCGTGGAGCACTGTGCCCATATGAGAAGCCACTATAGACAGTGCCAAACTTCGAATATGAATGCCGTTATTCACATAATTTTTCACTAGGGGTGTGCTGCCGACATGTAAGTCCAAAGTGCAACATCCGTCTTCCAACATTTTTCACGTTAGTTTAAAAGTAGCACACCCAGCAATCTAACAACAACAATTTCTCCAAATGAGATAATAAAGAAAGGTAGTACTAGATTTCACTGTCTTTTTCAATGAACCTTTAGGGGTGGCAAAACAGAAAAAAAATCAAAAAAAGCAAATCCACAAATTGATTACTGCTTTTAAAAAAATGGTTTCGCTCTGTTTCAATATCGTCTGTACGTTGATATTGGGAATTTAGACGGTGGTGTTGTTTAGTTTCAAGTACAGGTTGTGGAGGGGAAGCCATTTGGAAAGCCATTTGGAAAGCCAAAGAGCAGTGGAAGTTCGTTGCCAAGCACTGGCAGAATTCCAAACAAAATGTTTCGGTGCATTTTAATCTTGTTATGCATGCCTGCCTTATAATTAAAAATTTAGCATGTAAACTGTAAAATTGTTTAGACCGACATTAAACAGGCACGCCACTCCGCCTTTAAATCTAACTTTATTTGCAGTTTGCAACATTTAAAAACAAAGGATATTGTTCATCGATTACTGGTAAATCGCTCGCCGAAAATTGCTCCCCGGAAAATTGCTCGCGGACAATTGCTCGCTAAGAAAACTGCTCGCAAGAAAATTGATCGTCGGGAAAATTGATCGTCCGAAAATTGACCCTGCGGTTAATTGCTGTTAAAAAGTCCGAAAAACCACTCATAGCAACCGGTGTCAACGCCATCCAGAGACCCAATACGTAAGCAAATGGACAAAGAAACAAGATATGATGACGCTACCAAAAACATGAGCCACAACATCAATGCAACACGGGTTGATGCCTGTGCCCGATGTATTGTTTCAACAATATTTTTTTTTAAATATATGTTAACGCAACTTTAATTTATTGCGTGATTAATAAATCGCTTCGCTCCATTTTGTCAACAGTGTTACTGATGACGCCCTAGTTAATTACCAAAACGTGTTAACATGGATTCGTGGAAATATGTTAGGTAGACCAAGTATATTAGGTATATACATATATTAGGTATATATATTAAGTATATATATTAGGTATATCAAGTAGGCCTTTATGAGTACGTTCAATTTTTTTAAATTTACTTTAGGGATGCTTTTTTTTTTGCTTGCTAACGAAACTTTTAATAAACATTCTCCTTACTCCAGTGCGGTGTGGGACCCTGAAACTTGATTTTAGGTCGACACGCTTGAGAAAGTGCAACGCCGCGGTGCACGGATGGTGTTCAGCCAATTTGATTATGACACAAGTGTCTCTGGTTTGCTGAACACTCTGGAATGGCAGCCACTTGAGGTCCAAAGAAGGGATCGTCGACTGGGACTGTTCTACAGGATATATAACGAGGATACTATTTTAAACCCATACGACTACATAAAGATTCCCAGCTATTTTGGGCGACATGACCACCCGAAGCAGGCTAATAGGGTGCAGCGTAATACAAATGTACTTGCAAATTCCTTCTTTCCTAAAACTATTAGAAATTGGGACAAGTTGACTATACTGAAACTGTGAATGCCAGAAGTTTTATTACTTCCAAAATTTTTTAGATTTACAATATGATTGCATACAGTGTCAACATTCTTGCTGTTAGTTTTTGTTAAAGTGTTTTTGTGGGCAATTCTTTGCCTTTTTCTGTGGATGCCGTTTTAATGCCTTCAGGCGCTACGACTAACTTAAATAAATAAATAAATAATCACATTATAGAACGCACACAGCACCAACTTTGTGCTCTCTGGTGCATAAACGATAACACGAAGGAAAGTCAAAAACATCAGTGGCACCCGTAGGGCTCGGCGTGGGTGCAGCCATCTTTTCTGATATTGTGGAGAACGCGCATATGCTTGCCCTTCGCGATCGCTGATTGGCTATCCGTGTGAAGCGGTTCTAGGTTTACACGCGTTGAGTTCATGCGCAATTCGTAAGAGTTACACCATAGGAGATGAAAGGGGTAAGGAAGTAACAGAAACTGTCTGCTCACATCAACGCACTCTCTAATGTTTCCATGGCAACCCGGAACGTTAACGGGAAGTGAGCTCCGCCATCTTGGTTCGTCGCATGTTTTAGCCGAATTCGTCAATCGCTAGTTGTGTAATTAATATAATTCTCAGTAAGCAACTGAATTGTGTTTTTCTCTCAATAGAATTGTTGTCTAACTTTTATTGTGTGGCCGATATGTATTTGCGATGATGCAGGCTCTATGTAAACTACCCGGAAACGATGCTGTAAACAGTAACATCAGAGCAGTGCAATAATTCGGTCTCCGACGTAAAAGCTAACAACCATTTTTGAAACCGATAAAGGGGAATTATAGGTTGTATGGTTTGATACGTTACCTGAACGGACGTTTACAGAAAGAATTGAACTATGGCCTTGTGCTAATTTGAACGATGTAACTTGTGCAGTGTGCTATATTAGCGCCGAAGTTTACAGCGTGCAAATGCGCTCATAATCGTCCATTCACTATGCATGTACACTGCAGAGACATAGAAGAAAGGGATGCACCCAGCTGCTATTAATGAACACACTTACAATATTACACACTTATTGTTGGGTGACAATACAAACAATGGTTAAACAATACTTTTAAACTTACGCGCCACTTTGGGGCCACGTGCTTCTAGCTGCAATCCCCATTTTTGAAAAAGGTACTTCCCCGTACGTGTCTGCCAAAATTTAGATTTGCCAAATTTTCATAACGTGCCATACCCGTATCTTTATATCCAGTGAGAATTGACATTAGAGCCGTGTTCTTAGCAAGCTATAGCCAATAACACAAATCAACGTTATTCAGAGCACTTTTTCTAAGTAAAGGATACGTTCCCACACTTTAATGTTGAGATTATCTTCGTTACTGGACCCAACATACCTGATTCCAACGATTTGTAAAGATTCCTACCGCATGAGGGAATTTTCACAAGTAGGCAGAAATCAGGTATATATGCTTGTTACAGTTAAAAGACACACTTTACGTCTTTATTGAGAGCCTAATAGCTCTACAATGCTATTCGTTTACGCAAACCAAAACGCCTTTTTACATCTGACTACAATTAAGCTCCGACGACAATTAAATCCCATTCACTAGCGTGTGTCTAGAGCTAGAAACCCTCGCAATGGCCGGTTAAAAATGTGTTATTTTTTAGGCCTAGTTTTTACCTGCCGTTTTAATTTCGTAAGTAACGGAACCTAACGGAACCTAACAGAGAGTTGGGTGCGAGAATACGCTTATTCATTTATAAAAAGCGGTGCAGAGATTTGGCATTGACATGGCAACGTGATTTAAGGCCTAATTTTCAGCTTTTAGCGTCACTTTGTACCTGTCTTTTGTTATGTTATTTATCGGCTTTCCCGGTTTTGGTGCACCTTGCACTTACCCTTCGCCTACTGAGACTCTCGCGTGTTCCTCGTTCATGTCTGACGTCATATTCTGCATATTTTGCATTATGTAATATGTTTTAGTTCTAATTACATAGTTTTATTAATATAAATTCTAATTAAGATTTGGTTATAGTTTTTATATTTTACTTGCTTAGTTTGTAATTACGTTTGTATTTTTATTTTCATGTGATAGCCTATTTAATAAGTACTGAAATTTGGTTTCTGCGCCTGCAATCTTTGTATCGTCAGGGCATGCGCAGTGCTGTACAAGCCAGCGTTTAATTATGGTCGTGATCTTTTTCTATGTGTTGGGTCTAAAGGCAAAAGTTGTTACCATCTTGAGGTCTGGCGGGATCGTACTTGTTCCATCAGTTCACTTCGAATACCGTCGTTGTTAAGTGTTAATATTTTATCGAGTTATAACACTGGAATTTGGTGTAACACGCTATTTACGAATAGCAGGGCGTGACATGAATGAACACTCATGGTGCACCTTGCAGTTATATAAGCTGATTGGCGTCTAGTCAACTTCCGTCTACACCGGAACTTGGGCGAACAGCCGGGTAACGAGCCTGCTCTATTGTTCAGGACAGTTAGAACAGGCTCATACCTGTTAGCGGTTGCGCAACGTAAAGCCTCAGGCTACTTCTATTGTTCCGCCCCCCCTTATAAATACGAGGATCTGGACAACAGTAAGCACTTGATGTGGGGCAGACGACTCGAAAGGTCGTCTCCTACGATTAGACCAAGCTGCAACTTGTGTTTCATGCCTAATATGTGTTCTCGGTGCATAGAACCCCTAGCTATGCAGTAAGGAGTAAATTGGGTTCGCGATTATTCTTGGATTCAATCGTCTACTCCCTGAGTACGTCACATTGGAAGCCATTTCTCTCTATGGCTTGGGCTGAATTCACTTGGGCAACGTAAGTGAAATGCCTAACTGTATTTTAGACTTTTAACGTAACGTAGATTTCATAAGTTACTCACTAGTAGTAGAAATTATTTAAATTCATGAAGCTGTGAGTTGGAAGATTCCATTTTCGTTCAAGCGTATAACGAAGGTTGAAAATTGCTTTGGAAATAGCAAATGAGTTTACTCGTGAACTGAGCTATATTAAAAGTGGAAGAATTCAAATTGCAAACTACATTTTGTCCTACGAGTCTTGGCTGCTATTCTTACGTATGAAAATAATTAGCTAATGGTCGTAATAGATGAGAAGAGAAAATAGTCTTTACGCCAATTTACGAAGTTTTCTGGTGGTGATATTTTTTAGTGCTAACAAATTTCTAATGCATGTCTTGCGATTAATTTTGTTTTTCGCCGAGGTACATTTGTAGCCGTTCCAGCTCAGCCGGGTTTTATTTATATTGTGATTCACTGCATCGTGGGTTTTTGATGGCTTACATATGCAAGTTGCCTGTAAGCTTTAGGCCCGATGCACATGCGTTTTTTTTTAACGCGTGTTGACGCTGCGTTGCCCCTGAGTTGACGTAGCCAATCAATGCACAAATGCGTTTTTTAACGCGCGGTGACGCTGCGTTGACCCTAGCAATCAACGCACACATGACCGTGAACCGCCAGTACGCATTCGGCCGCAACCCATTTTGCTAACCCAGTATACAAAAAGTTATATTTTGAAAACAATGTGACGATATTGCCTTTTTCGCCTGCCTCGTGTAAAAAAAATATATTTTCAAACCAATGCGACGATATTTCGTACATTCATTGGCGGAGCGAGCGAGCGAAGCGTAGCCTATAATGGACACCAAATTGCAAAATGTTGGTTGGTTGGTTGGTCCGTTGGACCGTTGGTTGCACATTTTTAATCTGGGTGGAGCCCAAACCAAAGATCGGATTGGGATGAAATTTGGTACAACGCTTGATACCCCAAACAGTATTGCTGAACCAAAATTTGACGTAAATCGAACAATTATGATGGGAGAAATAACAAATTTTCGAATTTAATTCTAACACTCACCATTGTAAATTTGGAATCGTGAATAGTTAAGGAATTCCGACGACGCATACACCTTGCTGGTGGGACTCAAATGAACTTTATAAAAAACGCCGAAATAATTCATCGTAGATTCCTTACAGCTAATAATCTTTTTTTGGCATAACCCAATGAAATAATACCATTTGATTATAGCACTTTAAGCACTAGAGGAAGGCAAGCATAAGGGAAAAAAACAGAAGGGTTCGTTAACGACTCACATTCGTTTCGTGTGAAAAAGAATACTGGCAGGATTTTAGCAAACATGGCAACCAAAGTGGCATTGACACTATCAACGGGAATATCAAATGTGAAACATCAAATCGCCGCTGCAGGAGGAAACCTCTCGTATAAGACGACCGTACAAGGCAGACTACGTGTTTATATCACAACACGGAACAATAATTTGGCTTCGTATAATAATTTTAACATTCCTGGATTGCTATGGAAACTGCCGACTCTCCATCCCGTGCTGCAAGAATGATTAAGCTTAACCTCAAGGCAATAGGCCTAACTGTTGTCGTTTACGAAACTAAAACGGGTGATAACAATTAGGCTTAAAATTTAGGCTTTAGAATTATTTAAATGGTATTCACACCCAAGCTAACACCGTCTGACCTACAATTGTGATAATTCAATTTTTTTTTTTAATAATTAGCGCTCGCCTTTGCAGTATGTGCCAGAGGTGTGCGCTTTAATATTGTCGTAGAAGGCGCCGTAGGGAGCCGCGGATATTTTGAATCTTTTGATTACTTTGACGTACTACCGTTACTGATGATTGTTTAGATTGCAGTTAAATGCTTTATTGTTAATATTTTAAGTCTACGAAAGGTACTCTGCAATAAATATAAACAATGTAAGCATTATTGACGGTGGCAAGTTCCTGGCCAACTTAACCATGGCGGCTAACGTGTTATTTTACTATGGCGGCGATGACATAAAGAGGATGCAAATGCCGAAACAGAAACTAAATGTAGGAGCAAACGAAAGCATCTTAAAATTAATATGAAACGTAGCCTACCTAAAATGAAAAAAAAAGCTAAAAAGTTAAAAACACCAGCAAAGAGCTTCAGCTCAAATGTAGCTAAGTGAATATTCTCCCCAGCTTTTTAAGGACCCGTAGCAAATATCACAAAGCCATTATAATGAGAGTAAATACAAATTTAAAATAAATTTCTGTTCGCTACGCCTACAATAGGCCCAAAGCCTGTTTCCTAGTATACTATTTAAGTCGTACCAGGGAAATGTATTATACATCCTTTGCAGATTAACTAAAAAATTCGGATAAGTTCTTTAATTGCTTCCCAATGAGTTTTCAATCATTTCTGCAGCAACATTTCACATTTCAGGGCAGTTCTTTACTTCCCTAATAAACTAGGAAACAGGCTTTGGGCCTATTGTAGGCGGAGCGAAGAGAAATTTATTTTAAATTTGTATTTACTCTTATTTTAATGGCTTTGTAATATTTGCTAAGGGTCCTTAAAAAGCTGGGGAGAATATTCACTTAGCTACATTTGAGCTGAAGCTCTTTGCTGGTGTTTTTAACTTTTTAGCTTTTTTTTTTTCATTTTAGGTAGGCTACGTTTCATATTAATTTTAAGATGCTTTCGTTTTCTCCTACATTTAGTTTCTGTTTCGGCATTTGCATCCTCTTTACGTCATCGCCGCCATAGTAAAATAACACGTTAGCCGCCGTGGTTAAGCTGGCAAGGAACTTGCCACCGTCAATAATGCTTACATTGTTTATATTTATTGCAAAGTACCTTTCGTAGACTTAAAATATTAACAATAAAGCATTTAACTGCAAGCTAAACAATCATCAGTAACGGTAGTACGTCAAAATAATCAAAAGATTCAAAATATCCGCGGCTCCGTACGGCGCCTCCTACGACAATGTGAAAGCGCACACCTCTGGCACATACTGCAACGGCGAGCGCTAATTATTTTTAAAAAAATAGAATTATCACAATTGTAGGTCAGATAGCATTTAAATAATTCTAAAGCCTAATTTTAAGCCTAATTGTTATCACCCGTTTTAGTTTCGTAAACGACAACAGTTAGGCCTATTGCTTCGAGGTTAAACCTGTTCATTCTTGCAGCACGGGATGGAGAGACGGCAGTTTCCATAGCAATCCAGGAATGTTAAAATTAGTATACTAAGCCAAATTATTGTTCCGTGTTGTAATATAAACACGTAGTCTGCCTTGTACGGTCGTCTTATATGAGAGGTTTCCTCCTGCAGCGGCGATTTGATGTTTCAAATTTGAGATTCCCGTTGATAGCGTCAACGCCACTTTGGTTGCCATGTTTGCTAAATTCCTGCAAGCATTCTTTTTTACATGAAACGAATGTGAGTCGTTAACGAACCCTTCTGTTTTTTTCCCTTATGCTTGCCTCCTCTAGTGCTTAAAGTGCTATAATCAAATGGTATTATTTCGTTGGGTTATGCCAAAAAAGATTATTAGCTGTAAGGAAGCTACGATGATTTATTTCGGCGTTTTTTTTAAAGTTCACTTGAGTCCCACCAGCAAGGTGTATGCGTTGTCAGAATTCCTTAACTATTCACGATTCCAAATTTACAATGGTGAGTGTTAGAAATAAATTCGAAAATTTGTTATTTCTCCCGTAATAATTGTTCGATTTACGTCAAATTTTGGTTCAGCAATACTGTTTGGGGTATCAAGCGTTGAACCAAATTTCATTCCAATCCGATCTTTGGTTTGGGCTCCACCCAGACTAAAAATGTGCAACCAACGGTCCAACGGACCAACCAACCAACCAACCAACCAACCAACATTTTGCAATTTGGTGTCCGTTATAGGCTACGCTTCGCTCGCTCGCTCCGCCAACAATTCCATGTCTAGAAGACGGCGAAATTTGGCTCCGTGGTCGTGAAGACAAGAAATAAAAGTCAGCCCCTGACTGGCTATGAAAGAACCACGGTAGACATCCAGCAAACAGTAAAATTTTCAGCAGTTTATTCCTGCCTTGATCACCTATCGAATGAATATACTATGAGATGATGCTCCCCATAAAACATAAAAAAGCTTATCCAACTTGTACTTACTACAACACAAAAAACATAAAAACAAAAGCTGCACCAAACGTGGCAGTCATCACGTCTCCATCTTGAGCAGTGTCAACAAATCTGCAGTTGCATCATGGGAAATGTTTTAGAAATTGTGTACCATTTTGTCCATGTTGGGGACATGATGAAATGTGTTGAGAATTCGACATTGGTTTGCTGTGATGGTATACGCTTTAAGATTTACCCTGATTTTATCAATCTGCTCGAAATAAATGATTTGAGTACTGCTAACGGTTATAGGAAAAAAAGTCACAGGAAAAAAAGTCACAGGAAAAAAAGTCACAGAAATAAAGTCACAGGAAAAAAAGTGACAAAGTAACCGTCACCGTTTCAAACTGATGTGTTTTGTGTCCAGACACGCCGTGTTAGGGCTGTCCATTAGAACACCATCCTTCATTATGTATTCACAAACTAGAATTTATTGATTCTGGGTAGTTACTATTTATTAAGGCTGTTCCGTGCACGTTTTCTCCTGCCGAGCCGATACCGAGCCGAGCGCTCAAAAAATGACTGGTACACCGAGCATAACCAAGCCGATCAGTGATGCCGAGCAGAACCGAGCACCTTTATTAATCACAGGGTGCTGGCGGAAGTACCAGCTTTTTACACATTTTCTCACATTCCAACTTTTCATTTTTTTTCACATTTTTCACATAGCCGCTTTTCATTTTTTTCACATACCTGCTTTTCATTTTTTTCACATACCTGCTTTTCATTTTTTTCCCATACCTGCTTTTCATTTTTTTCACGTACCTGCTTTTCACATTTTTCACATAGCCGCTTTTCATTTTTTTTACATACCTGCTTTTCATTTTTTTCACATACCTGCTTTTCATTTTTTTCCCATACCTGCTTTTCATTTTTTTCACATACCTGCTTTTCATTTTTTCCACATACCTGCTTTTCATTTTTTTCACATACCTGCTTTTCATTTTTTTCACATACCTGCTTTTCATTTTTTCCACATACCGGCTTTTCATTTTTTTCACATACCTGCTTTTCATTTTTGTATCACTATTTCTTCGTTTTCAAATACACACTAGTTTCACAATTCTTTAATAATTTTTTTTCTTTTCCAGCAACCATTGTAATTTTTCTGTAATTTCACTAAAGAGAGCCAAAGCGAATTTAAAGCAATTCCGGTAAAAAAAAACAATCAACTTTTTTTAGTGTTCTAACAACAGACATGCCTACGTCATTCCGGGCCCAAAATGACGACGGATAATTTGATTGTTTTTTTACTTCAATAGTACGTTTTGCCTTATTTTTCACACAACACTCGTGCTTTGTACATGTCCCCTTTTATTTTACCACTGGCAAATTTTCACATTTTTCACACTGGCAGCATCACTACTGTAATCAGCACTCGCTAAATGCCAAGCAGGCTTCTAGATAGAACAATTCTTTCACTAAAACAGCCAGGCGCAGCAGCAACCATAAGCTATTATTAGATTCGCACACTGTAATTGATGACGTATCGACATTGTCTGGTATGACCAATGTCTGCAGTAACAACCATTATCATAACAAAACAAGTAATTTTCTTATGAGGTAAGTTACTTATAAGCTAATAAAAGTTTTCACAATTCACCATTCAAAACAATTAAATTAGTGCTGTGACACTAAAACTCTGCAGAGGTTTTTCTTGATGAAGGTAGGTTTCTTAACTTTTTTTCATATTTCAGAGATGAGCGTAATGGTGTAACAATACTTCCAGTGGTACTAAACCAGCAACCATGTGCACGTTTGCCCAAAAAAGAGCCTTCCGCTATAATGCACTGCTGCCGCTTATCAAACGTAATATGAAAGCGAATGTTCGAAAAAGCATAAAAAAAAGGAGTTAATCTGCACTAATTTACAGCAAATTTATTTGATATACTACTTCTGCGGCAGTCCTCCAACCTTCGTGCAGCAGGAACATGCATAGATCATAATAATGACGGGATTCCGCCAAAATGAAGCTCGCTTTCAAAGTCTAGTGGTCACAGGATCGCGCACCGAGACTAAACGCGAGCCACGTTGCTCGGCTCGGTTAAATGGACGCAATTGCTCGGCATACCGAGATTGCCGATCATGCTCTACTCGCCGAGAATCGGGTCGGCAGCTCGGTATCGGTAAAGCTTTACTATTTATACAAGATTTATATTAAACATTATTATTTACTAATTATATTAAATGTTCGTTAATTCTATGTTAAAAGTTAATAACGGACTTGTTTTGAATACCAGTTGGGATTCCATTCTGGCTTGTGAAATGAGGGATGTTGTTCAAATGAACTGTTGGAAAATGATGTGTTTCGGCGCTGAGACACATCACTGCCTTTAAGAATACGCATGTTCCCTTATTTTTCCCCCTGCTCTGTGGGATGCGCACGACGCCCCTATTAACAACAATCCCAGAACTCAAAGTATTTGTGAAGCTTGGAATATTAAGTGTTTCAACTTTGATGTTCATTACTACCCGTCAATCTGGCCCCTCATTGAATGGTTTCAACACGACGAAGCGACAATAAACACTATCCTCTTGGAAGAAACTGTTGACCGACAAATAATAAAAAGACAGTAAAACTTCGCTATATTAGACTTCAAGAACTGGAATATTCGGCTGAATCATCAAAATTTTCGAGGATCCCCCCAGCCCCGTCGGGTAAATATTTTCACAATCACCACTTTGTGACTTTTTTTCTGTGACTTTTTTTCCTAGGCAAATCTGTGACTTTTCTTCTGTGACTTTTTTTCCTGTGGCTTTATTTCCGCGCACCCTGCTAACATCAACCCTTCACTGTGCTTTGCTACTGCATATTTATGATTATTTTTAGCTATTGCATTAGCATGGTCAATTTTTCAGAGAGCTAATTAATGGCCTTTGGCACTGACCAACATACAGGCCCTGAGATGTAGTGCAGGAAATGCCGTACACTACATTTCTCTGAAAGTCCGTTTTTTGGTTGAAGACAGAATCCTTCAGATTAAGGCAGGTATGTGAAATACCACGATTGCCGTTCAGGTTCGAAGAGAATTGACTGGTTTGCTCACTCATCCGTGCTACAAAACGGTCGGAAAGCGGATGCAGGGCACTCTTAAGGGTGGAAAGTGGTTTCGAGACAACCCTCACCCCGTAGGAGCCCAGGATCTTAGCAATGGTGCAATACAGTCAGGGGACATAGGGTAGAATAGTACAATTTCTATTACCCACCCGCTTTTTGCGCTATTGTAAACTGGTTGTTTCGTAACTTTCAACGTTACGGAATGTTTTAATATTTTAGAGTTTATTTTTGATTTCACAGTCTAATATTCGACATAAATCCTATTTAAAAAAGAAATATTTATTCAGGTCTAGAGGATGACGAGTAATTAGGTCGGTAGTATGGTAGTCTCATGTCACCCCAATGAAAGCAGCGATCCTGAAAGTTGTCACACAGAGTAAGCGTGTTAAGCGGTCAGGATATGGTAGAACGGAAATGGAATGGCACCATTTAGTAAGATTAATAAATATAGATGCAGACTTATTTCCGTTTCCTTTTGGACGATCAACAATCAACGGTTTGGAAGATAGTTTTCAATTCTTTGCACGTGCACCAGGAATTGTTAGGTACCGTAGCAAAGATATTACACGTGCACGGAAACAATGAGAAGCGATTAAAGTGATTGTTTTAACTTTTATTTTCTTATGTCTTTCCTTATCAGCTCAGCCGGAATCCAGAATTATTATGTAGACTAGTTGTGCCCGTGTGCATGCTGCGCACTCCCCCCCCCCACCGGCACGTCCCGGTCGCCCCGCCCCTCCCCTCGACGCACCCCGTTGCACCCCCTTCCTGCACTCCCATAGTATGGGTTCTGAATATCCCTCCGCCTCCCTCCGGCACCTCATGTGTTTGGTCTTTGGTTTTGAATTTATCAAAATAATATATCACATATGCCCTCCCCCCACAATTACTTTAATCCCCAATTCCCACACTCCTGCTCCCTCCCGGATACGCATACGTGTCAACCCACACACACACTTGGGGGGGGGGGGGGGGGGGGGGGGGGGGGGGGGG
>JAHWFP010088312.1:0-13347 GCA_023313725.1 Lithobius niger | reverse complement strand
AAACAGTCTCAGTAGAGAAAAACAACTCAGCTGCTGTTTTTCCAAAACACTCCTCATTTGTCTGAAGTGTGATGACTTAGTTCTTTTTCCACACTCAAACTGTTTTTAAGAATGTGTTAATGTTCCCATTAAGCATTAATTGTCCAGTGGGGATTTATGTTCGTGGGTTTTCATTTTTCCTGGGTAAAAAACACAAAAAAACTCTGGGTGTGCTAAAAGATGGCTTATGGGCTGCGAGAAAAAATAAAAGTTGGGGGAAAAGCCGAGGAGGTCGAACCCTGGGGTTTTGTTCAGGAAATCCGGGGAGTATGCTGCGGAAACCTCCAGGAAAAGTAATGACAGACCAGTTTAAGTAAAACTCCCGGAATTCTTCTCATCAACTTGCACAAGAACAATGCTCGCCACTTTCGACTTTACAAAATCTCTAGGGGTTGCCTCAAAACTCTCATTAGGGTTCGATCCCCTCTGGTTTTACTTTTGAGTTTTGTGCAGAAACCTTGGAGAGGTGTACAGCAGAATCTGCTGGAAAAAGTATTGACGTCCCAGGGGGTTTTAAGTAAAACTCCGCGAATTATGCTTCCTAATTATTTGTGCAAGCTCACCACTTTCGGCTTTACAAAATCCATGGAGAGTTGCCTCAAAAACTCCAGGATTCGACCACCTCGGGTTTTGCTTTCAAACTTTTGTGCAGAAACCCCGGAGAATACGGCAGAAATCGCTGGAAAAAATATTGACGTCCTTGGGTTTTTTATGTGAAACTCTGAGATTTATTTTCCTCGACTTGCAGAAGAACTTACCTCCCACACTTTTACTATACAAATATCCCATGGGAGATTGCCTCAAAAACCCCACGTTCAACTTCCTTGGGTTCCGCTTTACCTAGGGTTTATTGACCTCTCACTGTAAGCCTCAACCGTAAGTGTTTAACTGTCTGACTTGTCTTCCTTATTACGTTTAAAGATGAAAGTGCCTAATATTATTACATTTTAAGAATTGTAGAATTGTAGAATTAAGAATTAAGAATTGTAGAAAAAAAGAGGAGGGACCAAACAACGAATTCTTGGTTGAGGTGGGAGGCGGTGGGGGTGGGGGAGAAGGGTAGAGAATTAATGACAGGTGTTTATCAGTCTACGCTTGAAGTACAAAACGTTACCAGTACTTTTATCCTGTTTTTATGGCAAATTTGGCTTTATTTTTTTCCCGAGGATCAGTTTTTTCTAACCACAAAAACAAAAAAAAACCCTCCTTCGCAAAGCCTCAGACAGACTCACGAATTTTTTGAGTAAGCAGGGTGAATTAGTTTTTTGTTTATGTTCTGCCAAAGAACTACTAACAGAATCGTGTGCTAATAAGCATGATGTCTAAATTCAATGCTAATTGCTTATTTTCAATTGGTTGGCTTCGCGAATTTTATTAAGCTACAGAAAAATTATTAAAAACCCTCCTTCCTTAATGCTTAAATGTTCTATATTTAAAAAATTTGAAGTTTTTCAGATGAATGGATACATCGTAAATTGGTGCCAACCGCATTGCCAAATTTCGGAAAAAAGCTGAAAATGAAAGGAATTTTATTGTTCTTGTTAAGCCTTTTTGTTGGTGCATTACTTGACCCTATTACACAGATAATTCTAGAGGGTCCACATTGGTGGCTTCTGTGCGGGGTGAGGAGTAGGGCACAGCTAACCTATACCAAATGATAGATTGCTTTTTTTTTTAAACTCACTTCAGAATACACCCAAAGTATGGTAGGCAGGAAAAAAAATGTCACCGAGACAACCACAATCTTAAAAATGCAAAAAAAAATTAAATTGGTTAAAAAATAGGATTTGATGGACATCACAAGACTAAAAGGCTAAAAGGCTTAAAAAAAATAAATGATAGGTTAAAGAAAGAAAAAAAAGATGCAAGCTACGGGATTCGAACGGGGGATTTCTTAAACCACAGCCATTGACTATACCGCTGCGCTATAGTCAAAAACGAAGAAACGAGCTTTCGAATCATTCATAAAGCTATACAAATCTGAAGGCGGGAAACGTGTTGTCTATTGTCTATTTTAGATAGCTGTTTTCGTTAATAAGCCAAACGTTTTCTCTTCAAACGTCTCACAAACACTTAAGACATGAGTTTGGCAATGTGGCATGGTAAAAACTAGTGTGTGTGTCGTCGAAAATTAGTATTTTTTACTGACTGTGAAGAGAGCAACAAACCATCCATCCATCTCGTAGCCACCTCCGGCCCTCAAATGAATTCTAATATTAATAATCTAACAGCTTTTTTTTTTATAAAGGCTTACAACAAAAGAAGAAAGGTGATTTCTTAGCTAAATAAGCACACATTAGCAATATATCTGCAATGCAACAAAAAATAATATTAAAGAAAGACGAGTACCAACATGGCTGCTCACTGAGATGAGTGCAATCTTAAGAATCGAAAGGCAGGAAAAGAATTTTTGGTAACGAAAATATCAATAACATCCATCGTATAACAGAGGGGAAAATTCGTTGCCAATTGGATCCTCTTGGTTCCAGTTTCCTGACCACGGTAGTCACGACCAAACTACCAGTGTAGACGCCAACAAAATTAAGGTGCAATATTAGAGAAAATCATTTTCAAAATATCCGCATAGCCCTAAACAACACTGACTAACGAAATTCAGCTCCGGGCGGGTGTTCCTTCCAGTTTGAAAAAGATCTTATTTTTCTCTTTAAGAAAAAAAAATAAATCTTGCGGAAAATTGTAATTCCTACCCCGTCACAGTATCTTGGAAGTCACGCTCGCATCAAGATCCCAAATGCGTGGCCTTCCTCCCTTCCACGCAATTCGTTGTGAGATGACTTGTTGATGCAGTCGGATTTCCTGCTGCCCGCTCCCTCCCTCCCTCCCCTTCTTTTCTGTGCCGCGCAGGGCTTTATATTTTGATGGTAGTGGGAAATGCCACCTGAGACTTGCAAGATGGAATCGATGTTTTGGGACAAGAGTCGAGGAACGCGGACAAGACCAACATTTTCTAATCAATAAACGACAATGTATATGTTGGTCTTCAAGTTTTGTTTATTCCGAAGTTATTTGCAATTCGACGAACTCTCAGCGTGAAAAAAAAACAACTAAAAACACTGTTGTGCATTTTCGAAATAACAGTTAAAGAGCAATCGCACAGAACAGATTTTTACGTGTGCATCATACTCTCGCCGCGTCCTCACCCTAGCAAAACTAAAAATATTAATATCTCCGTTCCTATTCAATATTTTTCGACTAAATTAGCCCAGATAGTAGATAAGTATGGAAGGTATACTAAGTAGGGACCTAGAAGTAGGGACCTACAGGTAAATTTGACAACTGTTTACTTGTTGTTGTTGTTTCATCGTGAAAAAAAAAACTTCTGCACCTACCTAAAACTTTAGGTAGACGGTTTTAGGTTTTAGACGGAAATTTCATTTCCCTTCACCACCAGAGACCATTTTTTAAATTGGACGTACCATTCCAGAGTTACGAGATCCTGAATGATCAGTTTTATTGTTTTACGTTTTTTTTAAACATTGTAATCAGGGGAAAATGCCAATCAGCAAACGCCAGCTTCAAGTTCAAATTCAAGTTCAAATTTATTATGAGAGTCTAAACGGTCCCCAACGCCATACACCTAAGGCATAGACTAAAGAATAAAGAAATGGTAACAAAGCTGGTGACCCAACAATTATTATTCACCCAGACTTTCCCAGTTTTCCCAGGTTTTAGTCGACTTTACTGTATGCATAACACCGATTCCAAACTAAAACGTCAAGTGTGCCGTAAAAAGGGTTATATGATTGAAATTTCCCTTTACTTGTTAAAATATACACGGATAAAAATTTACGATTTTTTTCCAATTGAAACAGTCAAATGTAAAATTGAGAAAATTGAATCTGTTAAGTGCTGTTCTGCTTTAAGAACAGTTTCCATTCGTAAAGCACAACAGCACTTAAACAGATGAAATTATTCAATTGCACTTTTGATTCTTTCAATTAAAAAAATCATAAATTTTCATCTGTGTACATTTCAACAAGTAAATTGAAACTTCAATCACATAACCCTTTTTTTTACGGCACACTTGACGTTTTTATTTGTAATTCGTGTGCCTTTGGGTCATCTACACATCACTAGCCACAAAAGGAGCGGTGTGAACCCGTTACATACAATCGATACAACAATTTCATTGCAGTACTGCGGCCTTTATGTTTTTTAGCTTGGAACGTGCCAAAATTATTGTCGATAGATGGAGCTCTTAGGTCGGAGTCAGAACCAACTCCGTAGCTGTATTGGCTGTGAGGAGCCTAAGAATCCAACAGCCGCTACCACTAAGATGGCTATGGCTATATACTAAAAAAAAAAAAAAGGGTTTAACGAGCGTTAACCACTCCTGGTCATGGCTATATGCTTGAGATACCTCACAACAATCCGAAGATGTAGCTCCGTCTGCCTGTCGGCAATAATTTCGCTACCTTCTAGCAAAAAAACGGTGCCTATCGAAGCGTTGTGTGGTGCTGTAGTAATACAATTGTTGTGTGGAATGTATGTAACGTGTTCCCACCGTTTCTTTTGTGTCCAATTGTTGTGTCGGTAACCGAAAAGTAATACATGACAGTAAAAACCGAAGTGATTGCCTTTTAAGAATAGTTGGATACGTATACACGGTGGTCAATAAAAATGTATACGATAAAGAACAATCGTAAATATTTTATTAATTGATATTTTCATGTTCTAATAAGTCAGAAGTGTTAAGAAAACTTCAAATTTTGTTTCTGCAGTATCGATTTCCCCACTTCTGCTGCATTCCAAAAATGACAGTTCAGTATACTACTGAACATGATGTTTTCATTGCTGAAACCTTTACAAAAAAATGCAATCAGCAACAAAGGCATAGCGCCAGTTTTGTAACCAATTTCCTAACCTCCATTTTACAACAGGAGCCGTAATGCCACTTTCCACTGATAAATGCATGAGACTTCGTATTGGAAACTCTAATTCAGCTCCTGACTATCGTATAGAATCTGACATTTTGAAAACCGTTGACTCTGTTAAGGATCTCGGTGTGTGGTTTACGTCTGACCTCAAAGTTGCGTTGCGTTGTTTTCAATGCTTACAAATCAACGTGCGGCCATTGTTCGCAGATGTTTCAATTGTGGCAGTGCTGTAATTTTGAAGTGGGCTTTTAACGTTTATGTGCGTCCAATTCTGGAGTACGAAAGTCAGGTTTGGTCGCCATACCTTTTGAAGGACATCGACCAAATAGAGGCAGTCCAGCGACGTTTCACAAAGGCTATTCCTGGCATGCGCAGCCTAACTTACAGGCAGCAGCTGAAATCACTTGGCCTCGAATCGTTGGAGTTGCGCCGTCTAAAGGCTGACTTACTTTTAACATACAAAATTCTACATCACTTACTATCCCTTGACCTACCACTGTTTGAACTCCAAAATTACACCAAAACGCGTGGACACCATCTAAAACTCATTTTTCCGCGGTCAAGGCTTAATTGCCGAAAACATTTCTTCGCAGTGAGAGTGGTGCCCGTATGGAATGCGCTTGGTGAGGAACTTGTCTCGGCTGTGTCGGTTGCTAATTTTAAACATAAATTGAGTGATGTGTGTTTGCGGGCTCACCTTAAACGACCTGAATTCGGTTAACTGTTCGGTTAATATTTTAGCAACTAGTTCAGGTGATTGCTTGGCTTCAAATATATTATGACGAGATATCGAGTGATATCGATTTGCTATTGTGGGGTTGACTCCACAACCCTTTCTTACCATTCTGCCATTCTGTGACAGACAAATTCTATTTATTATAATAATGTGGCTGGTAAATAAATTTAACGAAGTGAATTATTTTGAACCAAAATGTAGAACATTTAGGTCGTCCTTTGACAGTTCGTACGTTAGGGAACGTGTGAGAAGAAATCTAAGAATGTCGTTAAGAATGCGATCACTCTGTCAACATTAAAAGAACATCACTGCTAACAATGCTGAAGAAGGACTTAATCCTTTTACTGTACAAAATTAAAATGCTCCACGAACTTTTAGAAATAGATAATTAACAACGATGTTTAAGCGATTTATCGCCTCAACTCTAGCAATGGGTACAACGAGGATTTAAATTTGGAGAATGTGTTTTGCTCATGTTTATTTAGATGGCTTTGCAAACAAACAAAACTTTCGATTTTGGGGAATGGAGAAACCAAATGAAATCATGAGAAACCCCTGAACCCATCGAGGGTAACCGTTTTGTGCGCATTAAGCTCTCAAAGAATACTAGGGCCATAGTATTTGGGAACTCAATTTGAGCATTCATGTACCTCCCCGAATTAAAATCAGCGTCATGTCAACAAAATTTGAAGTTTTCTTAACACATCTGACTTATCAGAGCATGAAAATATCAAATCATAAATTATTTATGACTTTTCTTTATCGTCTACATTTTTATTGATCACCCTGTATAAAACGAAGTAATAACCACGTCAACACAGTTTAACATTCGTCGTTAAATATATCTGGTTTAACCGTCCATAAATTTATTTAGTACGTGTATTCATGTCTTGTCCTTTCTTATTTTCGTTCAGTTTAGTTGTGTTGCAGTGAATGTCAGTGCACGAATGTGTTGTTGAACAACATTAACACAGCCAGAAGTCAAACTAACCCTAAAATGGCTTGGATGGGTGCCTACGTTCTTTCTACGTATAACCCCGTTATTCTCGTGGTAGTCATGATGATAGAGTGGGGGCAGAGTTCATCCAAGCTACTGAGGAAGTTAATCTGGTCGATGATGTAAAGAGGACACTCGTAAAGTTTCTGCCTCTCCGTGGGGGGCCAGAGTAGCGTGAGAAACCATCAGCCTTCTTCGGCGGTAAGGAATCTATTTTGAGCCATTGTGGACATTTGTGTTTAGCCCCTACGACGATCAGAGGTTTCCCAATTCGAATCCCAGATTTGCCCCTACCCTAACTAAACTTTTCCCTTCTAAAGTAGTTAGTCTAGAAACGTACAAATTGCGCTCGTTCATTTATACGAGCATTAGTTTGGTTTAGGTGACACAAGGCTTCAAGAAATTCAGTAACAGAAAAAGGATTGTTCGCGTGAGGCTATCTTAGCTTTTTGTGGGCTGCACTCTTAACACTAAGAAACCAAGAAACTAAAGAAACTAAATTAGCTTCAAATCAGCTGTAATGAAGAAACACAATTTGTGAGGCCAACATTTTGTTCGCCAATACTTTTGATGACTTGTCATCCTTAGCTGTTCACAGTTAAGGATGACGAAACACACAATATTGGCTCCATTGTGGTTTTCATGTTTTTTCTCGTATTTCGTGTTTTTTCTGGTGTGTGTTTAATAAAGTTATGTGTGATGTGTCAGCTGAATATAAAAATCAAGACGGATAGATCTTAGCGTGTAGAAGGTCCTGTCAAAACTGGCACTAGTGAAGAATTGAATATGCTCTAGGACTAAGCCGTCTTTTGAGCCGACCAACCATGACGTGCTTTACTAATGCCGTGGAGTTAGTGAAACATACGACTAAATTGATCAAGCACAGCTTCAACGTAAACTTGACTCAAACCAACTCTTTCCATGGCATGTAGTGGCACGTACAGGAATTTTGTTACAGGAATAACTGAAAATGGCACTTAAAAAAGTCATTTAAGGGGCTTAAGGGAATGCTTTTAGCCCCTCTCACTCCCCCCACCTCCGTAATGGGAGTATCCACTTTCAGAAATTTTTAGTTTTTGTGACTTTTTCTGAATAATATACTTAGCCTACAGATATTTTTTTCTTAACGCTACCAAATTCCTCATTTGCTTGAAGTTCAGTCTAAATTTGCTTGTATTTCTAGGAGGGCATTGAGCTCGCCGACTGAATCAGGGCTGCTAAGCAACAGTGTTATAAGTGCGAAGTAATACCTACTTTAGGTAAATGATAAGGTAAATAATGGTTGAAAACGAAAATCTTCCGTAAATAAAAGGGAAATAAAAATGTCCTGGGTGCTTGCAATTGCCCGGAGGTTTTACTCTTCATCTCGAGACTTGGGAGGAGCAAGCGCCCTCCTTCACCTTTAAACTCCCTTCCTTCACCCCTACTTCTGGGTGTGCCACTGATGTAATGTACCTTCAAAAGCGAGTCATCAGAGGGCCGAATATAGAAAGTTTTTTCCTAGAAAGATCAACTGATTTTGTTTTGTCCCCGGCTCCGGACAAAACGGTACAACGATCCGTAATGAAAGTTGTCGCCTCATGGTTTCCCGCTAACTCGGTTTGAGTTGAGACTCTCCTAATGTGCTCTCTTGGAGCAACCAGCAACAATGGAAGAATTCTGATAAAGTAAAATTAAAACAGCAATGCACATGTAATTGCTTTCATTTCGAGTAAAATTGATAAAAAGAAAAGCCTCTGGTTATTTTACAACATTCGTTTTATAGTACGTGCAAAAAAACATATTAAAACTTAATATTTCGTGGCGCTTATGAAAGCGTTGGGCCACTTTATCAATAAAACTAGAAAACAATTCACATTTTTATTTTTAATTATTGAATATATACTATTTGCTTAACTACATGACCTTTTATTTCACCATAGCACCGGTTTTGGATAAACAGCGCTTTTTAAAGCCGAGCAGGACATTGGTTTTTGCTTGTTACAATTTATGGTTTGCAGTATAGCTACAAAATTCGACTATACACATCGTCGTCCATTCTTCGTGACTACTCACGCAACAAGAGCGAGCTGTGTGGTAGTCATGAGGTCAAGACAACGATGTATTCTGCAAAACCAAACATTGGAATGGTTAAAAAAGAATGTTTTTGCTATGTTGAAAACAATGGGGTTTTCAGATCCAATGCTGTGGTAAAACAAAAAGATATGCAGGTTATTACTTCAAGTGAAATTAAATACAAATGTGGACTTTTTCTATTTACTTTAGATAAAATGGCCGTATGTTTTTTACATATTTGCCACGAAATGTTTAGTTTCAACGTTATTTGTATTTTTAAAATGTAAAAATGAAGGTTCTTTTATACACAGAACGAACGTTTGCCAGTACAATTGAGGTTTTTTTTTAAAAGAAGTGCTTTATTTCCTTTATTTAAAATTAGAGCTTGCACTTCAAAGCAAAAAAGTACAAATCTTAAAAGAAAAGTGAAAAAGTGAAAATATTAAAAAAAAAAGCAGAAAAAAGAAAAAAAGAAGACGGTGGCTGCCTCCCTTCAGCATTGTGTGTAGGGGGCAGCTGCCATTAACTTTCACCGCCAGCTACGGCCCTGTGACGTCAAGGAGGTTGCAGTCCTTCCTATAGGTGTTCTCTTTAAGTTGTGTTCAGGCGTGAATTAATGCGGGGGAATTGTGCAGATGGTTGGTAGCACAATAGGGTGATGGGAACTACAGAGCGCAACGCAGAAATAATTAATTTCTGCAACTGTAAAGTCTCGTTAATGGCAAATCCTTCACACACCCAGCCAAGCTCCTAATTGACCAACTTTCTCCCAACTCCTGTCCTGTAATTACAAGACTAGAGGAAGGGCCGCCAGACATGCAGCGCCCCTTTAGTCTTACTCAAAATTTTGTGCGGTTTCTTCTTAAACTAAAGCCACACCGTTTCACCACAACCCACATCATTTTCCAATGCTTTAAAAAAAAGTATTACGGTGAAATGCTTTTACTGAAACTTTTAAAACATTTTTGAAGCCACCTTCATTTAATTTTAAACATGAGTGTTTCAATGGGAATATATTTTCCGATACTTGTGGTTTCTTTAAATTTAGTGTATTTTCGGGATCGATGCGCCACTTCTATTAATGAGGTCTTTTCTCTCTCCATCTGTTTTTCTCATTACCGACAACTGCATTCGTTCATCTTCGTTCATCTACATACCCAATTCCACCTGCTTAAATTCCTGTCTGTTCTAGGCCAAGTTTCCAAATGGACATAAAAATTAGGGAGGGTTTGGCTGTGGAGGAACCGCCTACATGCGTCATAAGACCTAATAAAAGTATTGAGGCCTAATTAACAGATTGCATCATTTTAAAAGACTTCAGAAGAGACAGCCACCTTTCCAGCTGAAGTGCTGGTTCCCAAATGATTTACTCAGCAGGAATAGTTACAGACTTAAAACTAGCGTGCGTTTACAATTAACACGTACACGTTTATTAATCTAATGCAAAAACTATTTTGAGGCGAATATCATAAAGACTACTGTAGTGTCCTTGGGTTTTGGCTAACCACTTGCCTGAATGTAGATGGGCCGTTATTCATACCACCTACCTAAGTGTTAAATCATTAACATATCACGTGTTAACCGGCGTAATAAAAGGCTTGGCAGCTCACTTAGCATTGCCACTTAACTCAATCCAATTCCCTAGTCCGCGTCAGTCTAGTGATAACTCAGCATTTAAGTCATCACAATGGCGACGAGGATGGGATGGAGCCCCGTCAGTGACCTAAATTTAAAAGTAGTAATTTGACCTGAATTTAAATTTACTAGAAATTCTTTTGAAAATTTAGTGCTAGGTAAAAATGGTAAAGTTGAATTACCTGTTTTTCCTTTGTGTGTTAGAAGTTTTTCCTTTGTGAGCTCTTCAACATCGGATTTTGGTTCAGCGTTCCCTCACAATGGATTCAGCCTACAATTCCGTGATTGAGATAAAGATACATTCTCGGCCATGGGTGATCGTGCCGTTGTTGTTATTTTCATTTACAAACGGTATGTATGAAGGTAACGGTAGCACCAGTTCATTATGGTAACCATTTAGGCGCGCCCAGCTGGATAGATTACTAAAATTTTGGTGCATCCATAGTGCTTCTATTTCTAATTGAAATTGCTCAGTTGGGTTGGGGGAAGAACGGGTGACCAGCACTATTTTTGCACAATTCCAAGTTTAAGTGCTTTAGTTTTATAAACTGCCTTAAGCAAAACAATTTTGATTTTGTTAAGGTTGCTAAGATATTTGATATTTACTTTAAAAAAACCTGCTTGAGCGTTTAATGAGCTATAGTAAATACCTTAGCAGTTGAATAATTTATAGTAATTTATTTAAAGAGGTTCCTTTTGAAAAAAGACTCGTATTTGATTTGAACGGCCTATTAAAACTTCCTTGAATGAATGTACTAAATACAAACAAAAACATCAAGTGTGCCGTAAAAAAGGGGGATATATGATTGAATTTTCACTTGTTAAAATGAAAACGGATAAAAATTGATGATTATTTTTAATTGAAATAATCAAATGTACAATTGAGAAAATTCCATCTGTTTAGGTGCTGTTGTGCTTTACGTTTTGAATATATGATTGGTAAAGCACAACAGATGGAATTTTCTCAATTGTACATTTTATTATTTCAATTAAAAATCATCAATTTTTATCCGTGTTCATTTTAACAAGTAAAAATTCAATCATATATCCCCCTTTTTTACGGCACACTTGACGTTTTTGTTTGTAATCCGTGTACCTTTTTTACGGCTATGGCGTCGCGCTACAAACGTTTATGCATGCAGTCGACGATTGCTGGCCACTTTGAAACAATTCAAGTCATCTCTGAAAGCCTGAATCTGCGAAATAAATACGCAATTCTATCGTTTTTAGCTGCCAATTTCGAGGCTGAACTCGATATTCATAACGCAGCTTAGTTTGGTTTAAAAATATATGCGTTTAGCTGAAACACTGATTCTTTCACATATATATTTATTGAGAGCCGTGGCCCGGAGCCGTACGCCCTGCTTAGTACAAAACACTAAATGCAAAACACCAAACACAGAATACCAAGAATACAGAGAATACTGATACCAAGTGTCGCACACTAATAACCGCCGCACTATTGCCACACCAAGATTCTTTCTTACGATATTTTATTTGGAGCCATGGCCCTCAGCCGTACGCCCCATCTAACAACTTACACTACACAATTTACACATCATACCCCACACTACCGTCACAATACACAATGCATCACACGAACTAATGAAGGCAACACAAAATAAACCGTACACAACCACTCTCAATCCATGTACCGTTACCATCCATGTATTCTTTCAACAAAAAAAAGGGTTAAAGGGTTTAACGAGCGTTAACCACTCCTGGTCATCTGCCCGAAGCCCTAAGGCCCAATTCTTTCGATCATTTATTAAGAGCCGTGGCCCATAGCCGTACGCTCTGCAAAACTAAACAGTAACTACATACAACTAAGTAACTATGTAACTAACATTGCACAAACCATACAAACCAGTGCCACTCCAACCAAACCAGCACCACACAACACTACACAATTTAGCACAACCTCGCTCCAATTCTTTCATTTTACCGTTCAACAATCAACTTTTTATCAAAGACGTAACACGTGGACGAAGAATGAATCTGGGGTTTGCTGAGTGGCATTGTTCCCTAAATACAATGGTTAAAACAATGTAAAACAATCAAAATGATCGCTTAGGGTCCCGTAACTCCGGAATGAATCGACCAATTGAAAAACTGGTCCCTGTAAGGTTGAAGCCCAGGGAAATTTCTTGCTCAGATCATGTTTCAGATTTTAGGTAGGTCCAGTAGTTTTTTCTGAAACCGTGTCAGCAAAGAAGCAGAACAACAACAACAAGAAGCGGTAAGTTTTCAAATTTACGTGTGGCTTCCTACGTTTACTCTTGCACGGAATTGCATAAAAGTTGGTGTAAAGTTTCGAAAAGTTGCTATCTACTATCTGGCCAAGTTTGGTCGAAATATATTGAATAGAAACGGAGAAATTAATAGTTTTAGTTTTGCTAGAGAGAGGACTTCAATCATATACATACATGGCTATCGCCGTGCATGATAATTAGTTACATTTAATTTCAAAGCCTAGTCTGCTATATTTATTAAGGAATTATAAGTCTTTATATTTAACTGCAAATTGTTGAAAGTTTAATCAACAACTTATTGTTTGTTTAATATTTGAAATCATATTTACCTACTTGTACTGTACTAGAAACTGAAATTTGCATGACTGGTACTAATTTATTAATTATTACCAAGTCGCCCAATGAATTTAAGGTTTTTTTTTATCATATTCATTATTATTTTTTAATTGATTGGTAATCACTTTAAAAAAAGTCTTCTAAGCTTTTTGAGTTATTTGACGTAGACATTGACACTTGGTCAATGTATCTGCAAGATTTAACATGTACATACTTGCTTGCCAATGATGTTATAGATCTGTAAGAACGGTGCTGCTTTGTTATCTAGCATTAGCAAAAAGACATATTTGTTGATACACAGCTTATGTTCACCTCATGATCCTTCTAATAAAACCATAGATGAGTTAATAAAATTAGTTATCACGTCCCTGCCAAAATAGCCGAGATTAGTTATCACGT
>JAHWFP010088311.1:1012-47356 GCA_023313725.1 Lithobius niger | reverse complement strand
AATGCAGTGTTTACTTTTTTAGACGCTTTGACTGTATCGCAGTAAAAAACGTCACGGTCCCGTTCCTTATTAGTGAGAGTCCATCCGTAGCACGAGTTCCCAATCAATTTCATTGTTTCTGCAACAATATCATTGTTATTGTCATTGTCGCCAGCTCTACGTGCATCACTAACATCTGTAGCAAACTGGGAAAAACAAGCTTCGGGTTTGTACTGGACAATTTGATAAATCTTTGATATTTGCAGTCCGGATCAAGATACCATTTTGCAATGGGTGTCGCCAGTAGAATTTTTTCTCCATAAGCATACGTCTTGGTTTTTCAGATATTTGACTATCCTTTGCAAATTTCTCCGTGTAAAGGCCAGCATCATCGGGTGAAACGTTTACATTCTTGAATATTGGAGGAAATTCAGAAAATAGCTGGAGTCTGTGAGGTGGTACACTAATATTACATTCTACCACACCAAACAATTTATTATTCCGAATAGCTTCAATAATTTCATGTTCAGTGAGTTTATATTTACTCTGTAAAGGAAGACTTGTAGTATGTTTAATAAATGCTTTGATATCTGGGTTAGCCTTCTTTTGATCTAACCATTCACACTCATGTATTTCCTCTAGTTGGTACCCAAGATCTTTTATGTATTGTGCATTTTTTGCTGTTCTACTACGACGTATTTCTGCATCAGGGATGTCTTTTCCCACCGTCAAGGCACAGGGGGTATGGGCATGGTAGAAACACACGGCGTAATGGTACACCTTATTATTTTTCTTATCAAAGCCGTCTACAGCGAAGTGTTGAGGTCCCAGTTGTTTCTCTGTAGCATTAAGTTTATGTCGAATATCTGTGCCTGTCTGATATTCACGCCAAAGCAACCATTCACGACACGCAAAACTAGTTCTGGGGTGAATCACGTTCCAGCTTGAAACCTATTTCGATCCTTCGACGTACGCAAAACCCTACTGGCATGTCTTTAGATATGGCCAAAAGGTACAGCGCGTTTGCATCAAAGCTTAATATACGCCGACACAACTTTGATGTCAGACCCTGGTTTGCCGTCTCCACTTCCCGTATACGAGTTACACCCACCTCTTGGTAACGGTGACAAACAATGGAAGGACCTTCAACTATATTGTCCTTGTACAGCTTATAAAGATCCTTTTGCTTTTCGCTGAATAAAGAAAAGGGTGTGTTAGGTAAATTTCTGAACAAATACCTCAATGAAATTCCTGGCAGAGAGATAGCATTTTTGAAAATGTCCAACTGCTTAGCTTTATAAAAAGGAAACACATTGTCGAGTGTGTAAATGAATGGTACAACGTCATGTACATTGTACAACATGAGAAAAAATCACGCATTGTTTCCATGTTATCAGAAGCCTACAATTGCTGGCAGTAATCATATTCCTCTGTAGTAATGTTAGACTCCTTCAAAGTTGAATAAAATGCACCGTGTGGTGCGAGAGGTTCTCGTCAAGTTTCTCCAGCGAGGTAAGCCATTCGTACGGAAAGAACAATTTGCCGGGAGCATCCTTCTTACCATACGCCCTTAAAAAATTGTCATATGATGCACCAGCAGCGAGGTAGTTTGCTGCATATAGAAACTTCAGTTTTTCAGTTTTGATGGTGTTTAGATCGTAATTTGCTGAATTGAATCCTATCACTGGTAATTCACTGATGTAGTCTTGGAACTGTGACAGTAATCTTTGTGGTAAAGAGTTTTCCTTGCCTTTTTCAGCCTCCAAGTCAGCAAGTTCTTCAAGCTTGCTACGAACCCGAGCATACTTACTGCTTTGTAACTCATAACTAGCATCACTGAGTGTGTTTAAGTAAGTGAGAAACTGAATAATCAGTTGAGTGACATCTCCATTAGAGATAAAACATTTAGCCTTCTCGTATCCTGGGATGTTTGACGCTATAGCTACGGAAACTGGTACATGTACAGCTTGCCAGTGTATGGAAGTAGAATTCTTGTCATGTGTTTAAAATAACCTCAAAATCATACGTCGCTCGATAAGGGAAGTAGCGGTCACACTCGTCTACAAAAATCCCCAAGTCATCATCCAGCAGTTCAAAAATGGATTTAGGTGGTTGGTAAACACCTCCTGGGAATACATGTTTTGTTCCGGCGAAACAAGTACTTTCATGCCTATGCCACTTGTACGTACTTTTCCAATGCGCTCCACAGTGTCGACACGAACATGACTGGCAATATCGTGGCAGGTTGGTGATATAACTGAAGTGGTTTTCAAACAAATTCATGTAAAGGGGCTTGTACTTTTGTAGAGATCGGTGAACAATCTGTGCACTGGTAGAACCTTCTTCGGTTTGTTTTAATTCAAACACATTAAAGGATACTTGGAATAATTCTTCCAATTCAGGCAGCTCCGACAATAACACACCTACGAAATCTGTAAGTGTAATCTGTTTATGAGTAAGGTATGCTTCAAATAAGTGTTTCACAGTTTTCTCAGAGCAAAGGCCGGTTTTATGCAACGCCAAGCATCTAAAAAACAAAGTTGTTCGTTGTATTGACCGTGTTTATCACCCAGAAGTGTTTTCAGGCCTTGATTGTTGCTAATATATTTAGGCAAATTGACACTTGATCCATTTGGAAAGTTCAAAACACGTGCTGTTAGGTTAGGTATGAGCTCTACAAAATATTTTGTGGAGGGTTGACTCGCACGTGCAGCTTCCAAAAAATCCACATTTTCCAGTGTTTCTAAAAATTTGTCTAAATCAGTCATATTATGAATCAGTACTGGTGATTCTAGGTAACGTCCATTGTTAACACAGCTATTGTGATACGAAAACTCGTGGTTTTCCTGATTTCTGAGAACGCAGCCAAAAGAGAAATTAAGTTTGAACACAGTTTTTTGTCTCAGGAATAAAGCTTTAAGAACATTTTTAAACCAAGCTAAACTCAGGGTATTAATTCTGAACTTGTGCTGGACTTGGATTTTGCCATAATGATGGTGTGTTCTGAATGATGACCAATTCTTACGGTACAGTTCCTGGTCTACAGCATTGGTGCAACTCCCATCCCTGGGGAACGAAACAGGATCATCAGCCATCAGGTTTAAGTCATTTGACACAGTCAGCACAAAACGTTTCTTACAGCCTCTATTAGACTCAACTGATTCGGGGTGTTTACGTTTTTTTTGGTGCTTTAGGGTAGTCGGTGTCATTAACAGAAGGTGTACACGTAATCCTTTTCTGTACAAGAAGTTTACCTAATGCTGCATGACGTTTGTGTGTTTCCACATGTTTGTTGTACACATCCTTGCGACGAAACCCTTTGCTACAGATGTCAGAGATGAATACCGAACTCACGTGTGATTTTCTGTGTCTTTGCATATCATCTCGTCTGTTAAATGATTCGGAGCGCACGGGGCATGAATACTTTACACCTATGTGCGTTGTAGAATTGTGCCAGTGGAGAGTTCTACGATTGTTAAAATGTTTATCACAACATTACAGATAAATTTTCCTGAATTCTCCATTTTGTTTTACTGTAGTTTAATAATTTGCTAAATAAAACGAAAACCGATGAGAGTTGTTGCTTTGAAAACAAACTAAACACACAATAAAAAATAAAAAATCAGGTAGTGGATATTTTCGTGACAACTAAAAATAAACATATCCACACATTCGCTAAATAAAAAAATGAAATCACTGACAGTTGTTGCTTTGAAAACGAACTTAGGACCTAACAAACAAACTAACAAAGAAGCAATGAAAAGCCAGGAGAGAGCTTAAATAAAAAACAGGTAATTAATATTTTCGTGGCAACTCAGAGAAATCACTACGGGGCTGACAGGGAAGCCAACTTTCTTTCTCTGGCAGAAGCAATGAGAAGTCAGGAGAGTGTTTAAATGAAAAACAGGTAATTGATATTTTCGTGACAACTAAAAATAAACATATCCACACATTCGCTAAATAAAAAATGAAACCACTGACCGTTGTTGCTTTAAAAACGAACTTAAGACTGAACAAACTAACAAACTAACTAACTAACTAACTAAAAACTGAAACAAATTACTCAAAACAGATCCGTATATTGCTAAATAAAAATTTAATCGATGACAGTTGACGCTTGGAAAACAAACTAAAAGCAAAAAATAAAACATAAAATAAAAAATAAAAAAAAATAAAAATCCGACTAAATCCAAAATAGTCAGTATTTTGACTGAATTTTACTCAAAACACTAACCTCTATTCAACACCTACATACGTTTCACCTACGTTTTATCTGATAAAACAGCGAACTGGAATTATGAAATGTCGACGAGTCCATAGTCTAGCTGCAAATGCTGTGATTATGTCAGTTAACAGGAATAAAACACGAGCGGACTAGTTCCTTTATACACGTAGGGACGGCGCGCACATCATCACACAGTTTTAAAATTATGACTGAACATTAAACGCTTTCCTCCCCAACCAAACCCCCCTCCGTTTTGATTAATGAAACTTGTCTAAGCATACACAATATTCGACACACCCAGACACGTTTGTGGTAGGGTGGTGCAGCTGCTGTACGAATAGAAACGTAAGCATCCACGCCAATTCACTTGCCGGCCCCTTTTTCCTACTGAAAAACGATTGTTTTAATTGTTATTTTGTTTTAATTTTTATTGTACTTTGTTTATATTTTTATTTTGTTGACTTTTGACTGTGTATAAGGCCTCTGTGACTTCGTTGGCTCACCAGGTGACGCTACTATGCAGAACACTGGCTGCAGGCTGGCTGGCTATCGAACGCACTAACTGTACGCTGATTGACGAGTTTTTGGAGCTTTATTTACAAAAATAAAACAATCCAACATTTAACGCCAAACCATAATGTGTATTCACATTATTTAAATAGTTTGTCAGTGGTTCAGAACGTTTGAGAACGTTTGCTATTATGAAAGAGACGAGCACGCTACACGCTTCACGAGAACGAGGCCGATGACGTCACGGGTTAACGACCACTGTACGCGACCTTGAAACGACTACGACAAGCATAACATTAGTAATAAGCTAAGCCGGTAGATGGCGGTGCCGCATGCGATCCTGATACGACTACGATAAGCGACAGACTGTAACGAGTGATTTCTTTTTTTTATTAATTAATTAAATTTATATGCTTCATTTTATACATTTTGTTATTTTAATGAAGAGGTAATAATCCAGTTTACCCCGTAGACATCTGTGTTAAAAAACCTGTGTTAAAAACACAGGACCGCCACTGACAACAGCTCATTTTCCCCCATAGGGTTTAACAGGGGACCGCCACACAAAAGGGTACGGAAAGCTCCTATAACACTACTATAGTACATTATAATCAGGGTTTGGTAGGCTAAAAGTTGCCTTGATGAAAACTATGCATATGCATGGACCTTTCTTGCATCAGATTTTCTGCTGACCATTTCTTGTAGCTTGGCTAGTATGTTATGTGCCTGAGTAACGGTTAAGACATTACAATCAAACAAAGTTTTGGACGGTTATCCCCGCTCTCCATCCCACCAGGGATGGGATCATCCTATTTTTTTTTCATTTTAATACATGCTAAAGTAGAACTGGTGCAAATTTAACGTCTTTTTCTGGAACTGATCAATTATGTCCCTTATCGACTGTTCTGCCAACACTAAAACACAATACAGATGTTTTCACGACTTGTTTACTTAAGTAATAAGAATAATACTTAAGGCTCTTTATTTGTGTCCACTTCCAGTGGCTATTAAATAGTACGGTCAACACGTACATTATATCTATTCTTGTAAACTACCGATTTTTTTTATTATAAAAAAAGTGCCATTAATAAATAAACGGACATTCTTTTTAAGTTTTAGGCCAACATTACATTACTTCCATCTAACTTGCAAACGGGTAAAAAGACTTGGCGTCACAATCACCCGAGGCGCTTATTAGCTAGCGCTCAAATTGTATATTTCTCTTATCAAGTACTACGCAGAAATTCATAAAACTAGTAGTTTAAGAACATATCACAAGCTTATGAACCGAAAGCTATCAGTCCATAGGTACATTGTTCGGAAATTATCACGTTAGCAACATAAAAAAGGATTATTGTAATTGCTTAACGCTGATTTTGACAATGTCCAGGAATGGTTTCCATTTCAGACATCGCTTTGTTCAATTCTGTTACTGAAGTAAATTGCATTTTTTTTCCTATTACAAGATTGATTAGGCAGATCAGCTGCCTAGGATCTAATTTCGCCGGACAGGTGGCAAGATTCTCATGGGTTACTTGCTACGATAGTCATTTAAGACCATCGCCTAATCCAGCGATTCCCAACCTTTTCTGCAGTATTCCTCCCCACTGGGACTAGTATGCAATGATACCCCCCCCCCTCCACCCCCAGTAAAAATATATTGTGTCTTTTTTTTTCGCATACGATAAGTCATTGTTGCCAGATGGGTAGAAAACTGCCTGTCGAATTTTGGCCAAAATATATGCACATATAAAAATGATAATTTCGCCATCTTCATATAATTTAGCTTCTTTTGCTAAATAAAAAGTTCAACATTGATTTTTACAGTATGGTGAAGGAGTGCTTTCTGCCTCCGAAAGGATGTCCACCTACCCAGTTGGGAAACGTGGGCCTAATCCATGGTGAGGCAAAAGTACACACGTAACAAAAAATAAGTTTCCTGCGTAGCTATCATCTTGTCATTCTTTCCTTTAAGAGTTTGTTGTGCAGTGCAGGCTCACATAGTAAAGTCATTATGTGTCAGACAATTTTAGTTATTTAACTGATTGGAAAATACTCCCGAAGAATATTCAGATGTAAACCCCAACTCGGTATTTTTAAAAAGAAACATTAAAAGTGGTTTTTTTTTTAATAATAAAGGAGTCATAAAACAGTACTCTTTGAATGTTACTGATCAGTAAAACTACGTAGAATATTTTTTCCACAACTGATTTAAAAACATACTTTTAATCCAACCAACTCTAGTTAAAGGAAAGTGGATTTTTCCTCGTAATCCATTTTTCCAACATAAATTAAACATTGAAAGTGTTGTTTTTTTTTTAACAAAAGTAATCCAAATACTCTCTGAATGTTTTTTCCACCATTGATTTATACTTTTAATCCAACCAACTAGTTACGTGAACGTGGATATTCCTCTCGTAATCCACTTTGCCAAAGTGATTTGTTATGGGGAATTTCTTCCTTTTTTTCAGTTATTTTGCAAGCTCACTCGTTCCTTCTATAAAGCCTAATCAGGTGGTGAGCGGCTGTAAAAAAAATACACCAAGCCCGTTTGGATTTTCATCTCATAATTCTTAAGAAAAACAGCCCACTGAGTTGCACGGTAAGCAATTTAATTTTTTTAAATTACCTTTGAACTATTAGCCTACTCGGTGGTATTAAATTAAAGAAAGAATATGACGTTTCATATCATGATTTATAAAGGCGAAAAAAGCAACACATGTGTTTGGGTGAACCGAAAGTTACACATTTCTTTAAACTACTTCCACAGTGGAATCAACACATTTGTAATTTTTCCACAAAAAGAGATGATTTTCTGAATAGGAGTAGAAGTCTGGCGGGGTAAAGTATTATTAGAGATGAATTTCTATTTCCTTTCACGAGACAACACTTCGTCTTCAATTGCAGTCTCGTTTCGACTGTTATTAAACCCAGTATTACAAAACAAAAACGAACTCTTTTGATGTTTAAGGTAAGGTTTACCCTTCCCCTCTCACCCTTAAAGACATTCTTCCGTAAAGTAAGCCCCAAAACAGTTTCATACGAGAAGACATGTACGGATGTATGACCAAACAATGCTGTGAAAACAAGGAGGACTTTCGCCAAAATGTTCACTTCATACGTTTTAGACTAAATTAGTTATCAACGAAATTACAAAAAAAAGTCATAACGTTAGCAAGAATGAAAAAAATGGCGTCCATAAGACTGCACGAGTAGCGATTGAAACAAATATTCCGCGATATCAAGTAATATTTGCACGGTAGCGATGTTTCAAGTTCATTCGAAGATCAATTATTATTAAATTTCATATGTGTACCAGAAATATTTACATGTATCGCGAAGATTGTATAAGCACCTATTTGTTACGCACGCTTTGACGTTTTTTCATTGTCATGGGGCAGATAACCCAGTTCGGGTTCGTGCTCTTCAAAAAACCGTCTTTTTCATCACTTATTGGCATTTCGCAGGCAGGATGTATAGAAAAAAATGATGCAGGAAAAAACTGAAGGACAAAATATACTATAGAGCATACTGTCGTGGGGGAAAAAACGAAGTTAAAATACATTGTAATTCAAAAAACAAAAACACAAAGATAATATTTTTTAAATTATATTTCATCTTAAACAAGAAAAAAAAACGGCCACGGGGAAAAAAGGAAGAGACTGCTTGATCAGGTAATTGAGCTGTGGACCTATGCAATCAAAAGCAGATGTCGAACTGCCCAGCTATATGATATAGCCTTTTCACTGCGCATGTAATTTGATTTTCAAGTCCAAAAGCCAGCGGAAGTAGATCTGCATCAACATAAATTGAATCCATTTTTTTAGGCATCAAAATTAGGCAGAAATGTATAGTATACATTCTAAATGATCGCTTGAAGGTCTGAATTTAATTTGTTTTGACGTTACCTACCGTCTTTACGAGTAAGGTGTCCTTTTCTCTTTTTTTCTTTACCACGTAGCTGTGCTACGCTTTTTCTCCAAAATCATAGAAAAGACATCAGCGTAAACGCATGTTTTAAAATGAACACATTTTCGACACTCCTAGAAAACGTTTTAGATGTTTCTTGCCAAAACATACAAAATTTTATAAGAAACTTGGGCTGAAAAGAAACCTTTCAAAACGTAGCGTTTCTATAGTGCTGCAGATGCGAAATGCGCAAAAAAATAGCATTCAGTTTGCAACACATTATAAACACATGCTCAATAAACATGTAGCGATGGAAATGTTTAAACAAAACAGTAGTGGTTTCATCTTAAAACAGTAAACTAGTGTTTGTTTTGCAACGTGCGTTAAACATATCGTAAAACACAACTTTCAAAAACAAATGTGTTGTCATAAAAGCACTCTACTTTGTCCCTACATGTGTTGGGCTTCAAATTGAACACTATAGTGTTTTACGTTAAACGCGTCTCACGTCTGCATCTATACGTATAAAGGATAACACTTTCTACTCAGTTCATCTTATTTGTAAAACCCTTTTACGTGTTTTTCAACTTCTAGGTGTCGGAAAATGTTTTTTAAGTGTTTATTTAAAAACACATTTTTGCAGTATTTACGCATAGAACTAGTATCTTTAGTTCCTTTTATCCCGTGATTAGCTACGTTTTATTTTATAATAATAATAATACTATAACTTTAGCCACAAGGCAAGGATAGCGGCAGGGCTCAGGGCCACTAACTTTTAATGTGAGCGCTCAAAATAATAACAGAACAAGGCATTTTCTACTCCAATAGAGGCGAGCTTGCTCATCGAACTTTCCTGATCCCTTTATCTTACTGTAGGTCGTTTTCACTCGCAGAGATGAATGGGGAGGCGTAAAAAGTCACGTGGTATGGCCATGGTTAAGTGAAGGGGGGTGGTGTCAGGTAGAGGGCAAGTCGTGGCGAAGGAGCGGGATAGTCCCTGTTTTTTCCGTCAAATTGCTCCAGGCGGTTAAAGCAGCTGGGCTCTCGTCTTTGAACGGGCTAAGAAAAACGATTATAGCGCCAACCCTGCGAGCGTTTCAGGAAACAGAGATTTGTCTTCCATTCTGCTCTTTGTATGTCAGGATGTGCTTTATACTAAGCTATTATGCCAATAATATAATTAAATCAGGACAACCACAATTCACAACTTACTTCTTTTATTTATTGCTTGACCTAGCACAGCTACAACAATTAGCAAGAACTGTTTAGCACTGAATAAGACTAAACCGTACTAAATTGCTGAGCATTTTAATAAACACCAGGTTAATGGTTGACACCTTACCTAAATTGCTATCGAACAAACTGCGTTATATTTACCTTACTCATTATCAATGTCTATTCCTAATTACGTGTAATTCAATTCGTTTGTGCCTAACAACATTTTAATTAATTCCTTAATTGGTTCCTGTTTACTACAGAACTTACTCCCCAATATTAAATAAAGTTCACTCTGAATATTTATCTGAATATTAGAATTGTTCTTTCCTGGCTGACAGCCCAAGTCACTCGCTACTGCCATATAGACCCAGCTGATTGGGTGCACAGAGAAGAGAACTATTTGCTAGCGCTGAAGGTCACACAAGAGCCCGCTATTCTGTTCTATTGGTATATGCTCGGCTATATTTCTCTCGATTATTTCCACATATAACAAACCAAACATGTCTTGTGTTCTCTAGAACCTTTTCCCAATTTGGATACATAATTGCTTTTCTCGTAGAACATCTTGAATGAATACAAATACCGCAAACCTAGCCTAAAGCTGCCTTTTCTTACTAACAATCCTTAAAGTAAAGTCTTCTACTAATTCCGGCTTGTGTCAACCATTCACCTGAATGCTTTCGACATTTCTTCATTTAAAGAATTGCAATTCTTCTCTTTGACCTAAGGCTCCATTTATAATTTTAATATTTAGGCTATGTTTGTCAAATAACTATTACCTTGATTTAGGTCATTTGATTTGCTTTAATATGCCAATAATTAATAACTGCATAAAATATGTAATTCCCTGAAAGGTTAATTAATTCTTATATAATTTATTAATTTATGCAAATTATGTAAAGAAGCTAGTCTTCACCATCAGATTTGAGAGCAGACCTCAACTCAAAAAAACAAAAACCTTAGGGTTTATCGTTTTCGCAGCGAACAATTTTTTTCATAAGCGCTCGCTAGCGCTCAATAGGCCTAAAAAGACCTCCATCTTCAAAATACTACATCTCCGCGAAAAATGGACAAAAACGTTTGAAATTTGCGTCCCTTAATAGACCTGAACTTTCTCAAGACTTCTGCGAAAACAGAACATTAAGTTTCTCTTCAATAATTAACTACACAATTTTGAAAACGTCACCAAACTGACCGGCGCCGCACGCAATTCTTCAATCGCCATTTTCGAAACTCTGTACAAATTTGTAATTACTTTTATTTCTTTTCCAGGCATAAAGCCAACCAGCTTACTGTTGTTTTTGGAGGTGTTTAACCTCACATACATGTATTTGAAAACCCAACACTTGATGTTTTTATTTTAACGAAGGCCAAGTTATTTATGAAAACTTCGACTGTAATTTATATTATTAGCGGCTACAATAATATTTCACTAATGTTCATGCGTTCTAGCATTCAGGGAATAAGTTGGTATATTTAACCTTTTGAATTTATTATATTTGGGCAACTTTAGCAAAAACTAGGTCTCTGAACACTACTAATCCCGGCTAGCTTTTCTTACGAATATTTACGGACTTTTATTTTGTATATTTTTATTTTGCCATTTCCAAAACACTTTGACCGTAGTAACGTTCCTTCTATTAAAATATCACGTTTGTAAAAAGATTTGAGCTAAACACTTCGTCCCCCCCCCCTTCCTTCAATAGTTGTGATGCATAATATCGTAGTTTTAAAACAAAAAATATATAGGCCTATTCACGTTGTTGTGAGTTCCAAACTCAAGCTAAGGTCTCTATTGCCACAAGAGTCGGCAATTTCCTTTGCTCTGCTAGCTGCCGATATTTCCTTCCAACCCAAAGACAGTATTTAATTTCAACTCCACTCAGAGCAGCGCAGCTTCCTCGTCCGTCTGTGCGCTCACTCCCTCATGCTTGAGTGACAGCTTGGCCGGCCTGCCTCAGTCCCTCCCCCTCCAGAGGTTCTGTACCCCACTCCACCCCCCACTAGCTCTCCTACAGGGACGCTGTTTCCCTCCTCCTAGCTGCCAGGCAGCTGGTATAAAACAGCCAAGCAAGGCAGCATCCACAGCATAGCTCATCTATCCAAGTCAGACGTTACTAGGGCGGTCGGTGCAGAGATGTCCCCAGTCCGAGTGTTGTCATGCCGGGCAAGGTAGTAGTTTAGATAACTAGTTTTAGCTTTATTTTATTTTTCGGAACTTTATTTTAAATTTTAACTTACAGGTTTTAAACTTAACTTTTGACTTTGGAATCGTGATTACGGGTCGTTAAAACCATTGGCATTTTCTAGTCTCCCCTCCCATAACTTAAGGGTTAAGGTCCCCTTTCTAAAAACCGGCTTTCTTTCTGTTTGTATTACATAGCATAACCAAACATGTAACTTTAGATTACCAAGATCTCGTAGCATAATTACAGAAGCACAGACTTCGATGGTAGGTCCCTGATTTTGCTAGCTTGATTCAATGTGAATAAGTAGATTTGATCTTGTGCAAGATGCCTTGAAACGTAATCTTAAACTAGACTAAGACTGAAATTTGTAAGATTGCATTTTCTAACTTAGAGGAGTTGAGGTAACTCCACAAAACTATTTCTATTCGAAATTGTAGTGTGAATTTCAAAATGTAAATTTGTTGCCGATAATTTTCTGTAAATTAATTGTGTGCATTTAATTAAAGCTATTCAGTTTTTCTTGTAAAAAGACTAGTTGCCATGTAAAGCATTTTCTTTTCTCCTGTTTATTAAAACCAAGAGTTTTAAACTCAGTTTGCTTCTAGAGAGATTTAATTTGCTAGTATTTTATCTAAATACAAACCATTTTTATTTAAAGCCTAAGGTTACCAATTAAACCACTTACCTGGTGGCAGTGAACCAATGATTAGATAGTACTAAACTTTAGATAGGACATAGACTCTCTATTCCTAACCATGCAATAGTAACTGCTATGCTAGTTTTTCCTCCGCAAAAGTAAAAACGGCCACCCGAAGTACTCCTAAATTTCCCGAGACCACACCAGATGTCGGTGCAGAACAGTAGGCACCTCAAGGACCTGTCAGCACCGCTACAAAACTGGTGGCAGTGGTGGGATCACAAGGTGCTGTGCCACTCCAAACACACCTTCCCCCTGTCATACTACTATGCCAGTTCATCTTGAGAAGTAGATGTCAGCAGTACAACAAAAAACAGCATCCCCTAGGTGTCTGTACACGTTAACACGTTACAAGAAGTAGATGTCCGCCTCAAGTTAACACAAGGCCCATCAGTAACCCTGCATCCAGTTGGAGCCGGGAAGCGGCAACCCTCACTTCACAAGCCGTGAAGCAACAGGCAAGCCCTCAGAAGGCAGATGATTCCTGCAAAACCCAGAGAAGTCGGCCTCTAATAGGACACAGCACTCCTAAGGACCACAACTGGACCATTCATCTTGGATATCAGTGACAGTGCTCAAATTTCACCTGGAAGTGCGACCACTACAGTTTCAGACGATCCATCTACGGTGGGAGACGGATTGACAGACCGCACAGCGATTGTGCGTAGAAATCAGGTTAGTGCATATGGATATGCTCCGGTTGCCAAGCCGAGTGTTTGTTTCATGCATTTCATGTATTTAATTATCCACCTGAGTGCTTAGGTAACATAAGAGTGTATTTTTTATGCCCTGACTGGATTCGGCTGTTAGCGAAGTGTTTAAATACTCGCTCTGTTCAACTATCATGAGATTTATTTTGCGGCTGCAATTTAAACAGTAAGATTCAAAACTAAACGTTTTTTTTTTTTTTGAAATTGAGGTAAATCTAAACTTTAACCATGGAAGAATTAGAAGCGATCCTTGATCATATTCATTACAAAGACCTCAAAAAGGCTTTTTTGAACATTAGTTTAACTGTTTGTGAAACCAGTCACGAATCCGTAGAGGTTATAAAGATAGCCTATAACGATCAAAAAATTACTTCGGACGATCTCACTAATGAATTACTTATTGCAATAGAGAAACGAGATTCTGCCACTTTGGCTAAGAAAGAAATCGCTCTTAAGGAGAATGAATTGTTTTTGAAAGCTGAAGAGTTAAAACTTAAAGCTTTAGAGCTAGCTAGCAGAAGCTGATAAAGTAAGAAATGAGACCTAGAAAGTTCGGGCTCATGCCACAGCCGAAGCAGACAAAATCCGTGCTCATGAGTTAATGTTAAAAGACACGGGAGTCCAGAGTAGCGACGCCGCTAGGGCACAAGAAATATGTAAACTTGACCGTGAGTTGGAACTAGCCAACAAACAAATTGAGCTAGCCTGGTTAAGAGCCGCTAACGGCAATGGTGATACCAATCCAGTACACGTTTTGCCTAGTGTAAATTCCGGTCCTAGACCCGGAAAAATTTCCGATGCTGTAAGGTTGTTAAATAACTGGGTTCCGAAATCGGAAATTAACTCTTACTTAAAAATGTTTTAACGCACGATGGAAACGCAAAGAATTCCTAAGTCAGAATGGGTCGTTGGGTTACAACTCCTTTTTGGTGAAATTTTGTTAAAGTATGCGACCAAATGGACGTAGTAGCAATGCACGATTATGACCAAGTTAAAATTAAGTTACTTGAAAGGTTTGTGCAGATTAAAGAGTTAGTCCAATCGTCATTTCGTAGTTTAGAGAAACAACAAGACCAACCTTTTCGCGAACATGCGTTTGAGCTTCAAACTTTGTTCTCACAGTGGGTGCCATTAGCAGGTGTTAATGGTGATGACGGTAAATTGTCTAATTTAATTTTGTTAGAGCAATTCTACAAGTCTTGTCCTGCTGGCCTCCGGAAGTGGTTGCCAGACCAGATTAAAACTGGTACGTTGGCCGAGGCAGCTAAACTGTGCGACGAGTATACTACTTGCAATAAGCAACTCTCTGCAGATATTGCTAACAAAAGCGGAAAGTGCAAGCTAGCACTCATTCAGGTAGTCAAGCCTCTAAAGCCTCTTCCTACCCGGTTGGGACTAACGGTGACAGTGTAACTAGCACAGATGCTAACGCTGATAATAGCAACAATGTAAATACTAACAATAGCAGCAGACCTAATGTTAGAATGTGTTTTGAATGCGGTTCGGCCCGCACCTCCGCAATCATTGCCCCGAACTTAACAAAGCTTCGGCATCCGCAAATGCATGCTTTATCATCGGTAAAGATGCCACTGGAATTTTAAAGACTAATACAGTAAAATGTCCTATCGGTAAGAGTATCACTAAACTCTTATGCGATACCGCTAGCAGAATTAACATCGTCAGTTCTAAACTCCCAAAAAATTGGCCGCGTTTAAAGCAAGTGATTAGATGCAAAACTGTTTTAACTGATCAAGAAATTAAATTGCAGCAAGTAAATTTAAGCTTGAAATTAACCAGTGGTGAAGTCTTAAAAACCATAGCTTGTGTTTCTTAGGCAACTAGTTCCCTCTTTGATGTAGTATTAGGCGTAAATGGGATAACACAGTTAAACAATTTATGCAAGCCGAAACCAAATATTAAGCCAGGAAAGTGTCACCCGACCGAATTTGTTGCCAGTTTATTGTGTAAAAACTCCGCTGTAATTTCCAGCAAGCCTAGTAATTTGAAACCTAGGTTGTCGACCGCTCGCTCATGCGTGAAGAAGCCAGTCAACCAGGACTCAATTAGCAGTTCAGGGATAAGCGTGGCACGTGCTGATCCCCTCGTAAAACAGATAAGATCGCACGAGCCAAGCATGAATGAGCGTAGTAAACGCAAAAGGATTCTTGCTACGCCAGTGTCCCCTAACTTTTCAGAGTGGCTAGACTTGAGAAGTAAACCTCCTAAGATTAAACTAAAATGAAGTTTTTCAACCAGTGATGTTAAACAGAGTTTAGATGTGTCCGTTAACCGGAAGTGAACGAATGCAGTTTCCCCAGTTGGATTGCAGCACGAAGCCAATCTACCCCTAACCTAAAGTTAGAAACTTGCAAATCTGTCCAACCAGACGTCGGCAGTAAACTTGCTTCCCTTAAGTGTTTTAATTTCCACCCAGAATTCAGTAGAATCAGTTTGCTTGTGTTTAATTAAAATTAAATCAGTATGCCAGTTGTCTAAACACTTAAACAAAGTTTTTTTTCCTGATCCTTTTTAAATTACGACCTGATGTTATAGTGTTAAACTCTTGTCTTGTGTAAAAGAGGGAATTTTTGTGCTTGATCACCACAATTATGGCTCTTTGAACTAAATAATTGTTTATCCGTGAATTGAAGGTTATAATTATTCTAACCTAACCGAAAATTAAAATGTAATTTTATCAGTTTGGGAGTAGGTAAAACCTTTAATAGGTCTCCAAACTTGACAACTGAAACTTGTATAGTTTTTTTTCTCTAAATAAGAGTTTTTTTCCATAATTGCTAAACTTGTGAAAACCACCAAGACCAACCTAAGTAACGTGTGATTTTTCTCAATGTTCAGTTCTTTTTTAATTTGAAATCCTAACCAAATAATTTTTCTTCATAAGTGTTAAACTGTAATGAGTGGTGGGCCGCTACAAACGTGGCTCCATCTAGGAACACCTAACCTAAACATAAAAATTGTGTTTATTGCTTTACTGTCTTAAATTCTCAAGACTGCTTCATTGTACAAACCTGGAAAGTTCCACGTTAATGCCGATGCCTTAAGCCTGTATTTTGTTTAAACATAAAATTGTTAAAACATGTCATTTTCAGCAAAAAGTGTCTGAAAATTTTTATCTTTAAATTTTGTTAAGATGTACGTTGTCAGGGCAACCTCACTCAAAGAAACTGTCAGCTTTTTTAAGTGCCAATGTTATTCTCCCTGTCATTATCAACGCCTTCCTTTGTGGAAGGATTTTAACAGAGATTATACGACACGTAATTTAATATTCATTAGGAATATCTACGGGAGTTTAGTGGTTCCTGGCTAACCCCTCTTTAAGTTTGCACAAAACATTTTTCTTTAAAAAAAATGTGTCTGTCTACCCCTGGGGGATAAAGGATAGCCCTGTTTAAAAGGTTGTTGGGTATAAGCCATAAAACCTCCCAGCATTGTATTTTGTATTTTAAGTTATGGGGCCTACCTCAAAACCCTTCTGTCTTTAAATTTTTTCATGTAAGCAAGTTGTTTGGTAACCTCAAACCATTCTATTGGTAATCTGTTAACTTTAAATAGAGCTTATGGTTGCGCATGCGCCTATAGTACCCTCTATTCCGATCCTTAACGCAAGCTAGGTCCTGAGGAGTGCGCCCAGGGGTATTTTCTCGAGGTTTTCCCAGATTAAAAAAAAACTTTCTGTGCACGGCTGACTGGTTAGAGCATTAAATGTTGCGACTATATCATTTAACAGTTAACGATTGCAAAACCCATAAATTTGTAACTTTTGGCCAAAAACCAAAAATAGTGTTTTAAATTTTCCTTTAATGTCTTTTGCCCAATTTTCTGGATGCTTGTACGATATTCCTGCACCAGGCAGCATGGACAGAATTAAGTTAATTGGTGCAAAACTAGTGTTCTTTTATTAAGTTGTAACTTTGATTTACCCATATTAACTTTACCGCAAAAACGTCAGTCCCCCAAAAAATAAAATGGTAATTTTAATTTTGTGTAAAAAGTGTACCTTTAACTTTGTAACTGATCCCGGGATAGGAATAAGTATCCCAAAACCTTAGACTTTGCATTTGTATTATGGACGATGACAAGGTAAATACGAGTAGTATTTCTCGATTTGGTTTGCTGATTGCTTAATTTAGGTAATTTTGCAACTTTAGATTACAGTGGCTTGCAGCTGAGTGTTTTGCATACCTGTGTGCACTAACTTTCTGTTTTAGGCTTTCATTTTGGATTCAAAAGGAACTCTAAATGAAATCTCCATCGTGGGGACCTGTAAAGATGCTAGTCTTCACCATCAGATTTGAGAGGAGACCTCAATTCAAAAAAATCAAAAACCTGAGGGTTTATCGTTTTTGCAACGAACGATTTTTTTCATTAGTGCTCGCTAGCGCTCAATAGGCCTAAAAATACCTCCGTCTTCCAAATACTACATCTTCATGAAAAATGGACCAAAACGTTTGAAATTTGCGGCCCTTAATAGACCTGAACTTTCTCAAGACTACTGCGAAAACAGAACATTAAATTTCCTCTTCAATAATTAACTACATAATTTTGAAAAAGTCACCAAACTGACCGGCGCAATTTTTCAATCGCCATTTTCGAAACTCTGTACAAATTGTAATTACTTTTATTTCTTTTCCAGGCATAAAGCCAACCAGTATAGTGTTGGTTTAGGAGGTATTTAACCTCACATACATGTATTTGAAAACCCAACACTTGATGTTTTTATTTTAACGAAGGCCAAGTTATTTATGAAAACTTCGACTGTAATTTATATTATTAGCAGCTGCAATAATATTTCACTAATGTTCATACGTTCTAGCATTCAGGGAATAAGCTGGCATATTTAACCTTTTGAATTTATTATATTTGGGCAACTTTATCAAAAACTAGGTCTCTGAACACTACTGATCCCGGCTAGCTTTTCTTACGAATATTTACGGACTTTTATTTTGTATATTTTTATTTTGCCATCTCCAAAACACTTCGACCGTAGTAACGTTCCTTCTATTAAAATATCACGTTTGTAAAAAGATTTGAGTTAACACTTCGTCCCCCCCCTTCCCTAAATAGTTGTGATGCATAATATCGTAGTTTTAAAACAAAAAATATATAGGCCTATTCACGTTGTTGTGAGTTCCAAACTCAAGCTAAGGTCTCTTTTGCCACAAGAGTCGGCAATTCCCTTTGCTCTGCTAGCTGCTGATATTCCCTTTCAACCAAAAGACAGACAGTATTCAATTTCCCCTCAACTCAGAGCAGCGCAGCTCCCTCGTCCGTCCGCGCTTTCACTCCCTCTTGCTTGAGTGACAGCTTGGCCAGCCTGCCTCAGTCCCTCCCTCTCCAGAGGTTCTGTACCCCACTCCACCCCCCACTAGCTCTCCTACAGGGACGCGGTTTCCCTCCTCCTTGCTGCCAGGAAGCTGGTATAAAACAGCCAAGCAAGGCTGCATCCACAGCATAGCTCATCTATCCAAGTCAGACGTTACTACGGCGATCGGAACAGAGATGTCCCCAGTCCGAGCGTTGCCATGCCGGGCAAGGTAGTAGTTACGATAACTAGTTTTAGCTTTATTTTATTTTTCGGAACTTTATTCTAAATTTTAACTTAAAGATTAAAACTTAACTTTTGACTTTGGAATCGTGATTATAGGTAGTTAAAACCATCGGTATTTTCTGGTCTTCCCTCCCATAACGTAAGTGTTAAGGTTCCCTTTCTAAAAACCGGTTTTCTTTCTGTTTGTATAACATAGTGTAACCAAACATGTAACTTTAGATCACCAAGATCTCGTAGCATAATTACAGAAGCACAGACTTCGATGGTAGGGCCCTGATTTTGCTAGCTTGATTCAATGTGAATAGGTAGATTTGATGCCTTGAAACATAATCTTAAACTAGACTAAGACTGAAATTTGTAAGATTGCATTTTCTAACTTAGAGGAGTTGAGGTAACTCCACAAAACTATTTCTATTCGAAATTGTAGTATGAATTTCAAAATGTAAACTTGTTGCTGATAATTTTCTGTAAATTAATTGTGTGCTTTTATTTAAAGTCATTCAGTTTTTCTTGTAAAAAGACTAGTTGCCATGTAAAGTGTTTTCTTTTCCTCTGTTTATTAAAACCAAGAGTTTTAAACTCAGTTTGCTTCTAGAGAGATTTAATTTACTAGTGTTTTATCTAAATACAAACCATTTTTATTTAAAACCTAAGGTTAGCAATTAAACCACCCACCTGGTGGCAGTGAACCAACGATTAGATAGTACTAAACTTTAGATAGGACATAGACGCTCTATTCCTAACCGTGCAGTAGTGACTGCTATGCTAGTTTTTCCTCCCCAAAAGTAAAAACGGCCACCCGAAGTACTTCTAAATTTCCCGAAACCACACCAGATGTCGGTGCATAACAGTAGGCACCTTAAGGACCTGTGAGCACAGCTACAATTAATATAACATTATCCCGATCAAACTAAATTCAAGTATTCCCTAGATGAAATTCTGAATTGTGCCTAAATCAATAATATTATTATGGTTTCGAATCCGAGTCATCCCACACGTAATAGTTACAAAGACCACCTCAAAGCCACCCCTTCAAATTAAATTTCTCAATTGGCTCAAATGCTGGGGAAACCTCCACCAAGAAACGTGGTAAATGCCACAACATCAGTATAGTGTATTGCCATAAGGTAGAAAAAAGGGTCCCGTGTGCAGTTTAATGAAGCAAATAAATATGTTGGACATCTTGTTCTACACCATGCCAGCTTCCACTTGCACCATGGTGTCACCCCTGTAGGCAACCGGAAGTGGTGGTATGACGTCATCAATATTGCTGCCGTCGCGTGTGAAATAAACTTATATATCTGCAACTGCTTGACCAGTTTACTTTTTCTAGGGCTCATTTTAAAGCTATTAAGACGTACTATCTATAAAGTCCCATCCTTGTATGCCGAAAATGCAAAGGGTTTCACGCCTAGGGCTCGCGAACGTTAAAATACCATTTTTTTAACACACACTTTGGCACTTATTTAGAAATATCGGCTAAACTATAAGATTGGTGCAATAGTTTCATGAGAACTAGATCACAGCAAATTCAGTTATCTTTATAAAAAACTATAGAAGTCGAATATCGGTTGAATGGTTCGCAAAATACCAATGCTGAAGCGATGCTTTTCACTATGCAGTACTACTATAGTTGTCGTTAGGCGGCGCCTAGTATGTTGTTTGAACACTGTTTGGTGGCATACATCGCCCAGCATGTTCCGATGAAAGACTCGTTAAACCTTGGTGACAATCACATTGTAATAACCATTGTCTTGCTCAGTATCCGTAATAGAGCGTATACAATCATTACTATTAGAAAATAAAAACTGCCTCGTATGAAGCTGCCTCGTTTGATGTTTAAAGTAAGGTTTACCTGATTCGAAATCAAAACACGAATAAGCTTTCCTGTTAAGGTTTCGGATGTACCACAATGTAACTGAAGTGAAAGCTTAGCACTTTATTTAACCATTAAAATCTTAAATACAATTACAACCATTGCAACTGCCCAAAAAAGTGCTTGTAATTAAAAACGGTCAAGCAATGGTTATTTAATGCTTTACATAACATCAGTTTTTAGTACAATGTAGACCAACGTCTAACTTGTAACAAAGTAAGAATATGTAGTATGGCTTTGTTTGGTTGTGTTTAGATTACCGAGTAAGGTATTTTTGATACTGGTAAAATGTGAAGCTTGGCATTAGAGAGAATTAGATAAACACAGAGCCAACTTTTTTACTATTCTTCATCAAGTCGTCACCTTTCTGTTCATGATCCGTGACGATTAGTTTTATACCGTTTTTCAGTGATGTCGTTTTTCATTGGATGCATGCAGCCACCAAACATTCCCTTACCTAACGTGTATTAAAATGGTAAAAAAAAAACATTTTAAAGCGGCAGTAAGGTTTTATGAACTAAGTAGTGCAACAACATCTGAAACCGTACAGGAAAGCTTACTCGTTTTCCTTTCCTGTATTGAGTTCGGTTCAGTTGCCTCAAACATGAAGTTGCATTAAACATCATGTGAACTTGTTTTTCTTTTCTGATTTGTGATGCTTTGGCATAGCATGTCATTATCCTATTACGTTATTACGATTTGTTAACAATGTACTCTTTTGTTATTCAGTATCAGTAATAAGCATGCAGAACCATTACTACTAGCTGATTCCGGCATAACATACGCTGGACCTTTTGTAGAAAATCATGGTGTCAAATTGCCTGTTTTGTTTTCGCATGATATATATGGTTGCTGTGGGGCCTAGAGTGATAGCCCCTAGTTTCCTCAACAGATACACGTCGCAATATTTCGTTTGCTACTGGCTGTTGCTGCTTAATTGACATTATACTTTACACTGCCTACTGCACTCCCTGTTTCACTGCTACCGTGTAAAGAATGAATATGTGCACCTTTTTAATTGCTACCGTACAAAGCGTTATCATGCAACTCTTTTTTCGTTGATACCGAGCAAAGAATAAACATGCTCCCAGATTTTCATTACTGTTGGAAAAAAATTAAAATGCTCGCCTTATCAAATCTGCTTTTGGATTGGTTGTCACAACCACTCTCTTCCCCATCTGCACCACGATCCACGCTTAGCCAACTATATGTGAACAAAAAGCGGCTTTGCCGTTTAGAAAAGAAAAACAAGAGATCTTATCCTCATGGAACTCACAGTGGTGAAGGTACACAAATAAAAACGGATTACAGTTCGCTCTAACGAAACGAACGGTAATTTTAACTCAAATTCCAGGAAACAAGGATTGTGCATGAGCCTCCATGCACGCGAATAAACAACTTGTGGGAAGTAGAAGCAAAAAGCTCAGAACTACAATGCAGATAAACTGCCGTACATTTGCTCCTAATTACAAAAAGTAGTTTTAATTAGGCTACCCTTGTTGGAAAATATACATCTTCATCTTTCATCTAAGCCTAATCATATCTATTTATCTTAATTAGAACGGCCACTGCAGCAGTGTAAAGAATGAATTTGTGGTAAATAGATGTAAAAAGCACAGTGCTGCAATATAGATAAACTGTCGTAGCTTAGGGCCTAATTAAAATAAATCGTTTTTTTAATTAATGGTCTGTTCCTAGATTTGTTTTTGTGGGAACCTTCTGTGCACACAGTGTTCATATGATTCCATTGCTTTTATCATTTGCTATTGAATGGTGTTAAAAATCATTGCTGTGATTCGTTGTTACTGAGTGCATCTTGCACCTATCAGTATTGCTAACCAATAGTGACAAGCCATGTGACCCTGCATAAGTTACAAATGTATATGCCTAGCTCATAATAAAGAAGCAGTTACTAGACGTCAACACGAGTGTTTGTTCACTTCCTTTTAGTTAGGATAAGTTACTTTGAGCAACCCAATAATGTGCAAGTCTTAGTTCATATCAACTGGCGATGAGGGTCATGGCTATGGCCTACCTCTTCACTTAGTTATGCTTAAAATTCCCCTGCAGCTATCAACTTTCTGCTCCGAGTTTGAGGTAAGCTTCGATTTCAGTTATTTGGCAAATAACTGTAGTCATGCACTGGGGGATAATTGAGTAACCTTATTCAATTTGAAACAGTTTTTGTTTCACTTGTTTCACTGGTGATTGTGTTGGCGTAATTTCTGACTAAATATAGTTTACTGTCAGAATTACCAGTTGTAGTATTTTTACTACTAATTTTTCTGTGTATTTCATATGTTATAGCAAGTTTCGTAATTTAGTTTAAAGGCTGTGTCGAGGCAACGCCTTGCGACTTCCTACGCTTGACTATACTGGCTAGGGATGTCGGAAAATCGCAGCCGCAATTTGCGTATTTCTGTGAAATTTGCCATGCACAGATTAAGCTTGAGGTTCTGAAGTTAGTAACTTTATTACTTATTTTGATGTGCAAACAGCTTTCTAGCTCTTTTTGCTTACTGTGTTGTTCTCTGGGTATGTGTATGTAAAACTGCCCAGTAAACTTGATATTTTGACTAGTATGTTTGTAACTAGCAAGCTTAAAAATTTAACGTTTTATATTGAGGCCTATAGACGTATAGTGTTTAAATTTTGCGTTGAATGATTTGTCATTTTTGTTGGCTTAATTGCCTGGTTTAGGTAAGTTTAATGGTCAATTGCTTAACGTCCTTGTTATTTGAAAACAAAGTTAGCTTGTCAAGCTTAGGCTGTAAATTTAAATACTGCTTGTGTGAGTAAAATTGTTATTAAAATCCTAAAAACTGTAGTTGCAGGTCGTTAGCGATTGTTTTAGTTCGACTTAGGGTAAATTAAGTTTCGTCAAGTAAAAGGCCTTTTGATAAAATTTATTTAGCCTTGTTAATTAGCACAGTTTAAAATGCCTGGTAGCACTGACGCTGTCAAACCTAACGGTTTGTTTGATACATAGGAACCAAGTAAGCATTCTTGGTCTATGTACATTTTGCGATTTGGTTGTTTTCTTAAAGCAAAGAAAATCAAAGATGAAGATTGTTACGACGTATTATTAGCTAGTATTGGGGATGCAATGTTTCAGAAAATTGTTCAAATTATCGATCCACTTACAGTTACAACCGTTACGGATGACGCTTTAATTAAAGCAGTAGAAACAGCTATTGAACCAGCACCAAGCACAATTTCAGAAAGGCTCAGGTTTAACAAGAGGTCACAGAAACCAAAAGAATCAATAGCAGAGTACGTTGATGTTTTAAAACAATTAACCAAGCATTGTGGTTATGATGTTATTGTTGCAGGCAAAATTAAAGGCAAAATGATCCGGGATAGAATTGTTGGTGGTGTTCACAGCTCAATTATACAACGAGAGCTGATTAAGAAAACCTTATATTTAAAAGCTACAGTTGAAATAGCACTTTCTTTGGAAGCAGCTGAACTGGACCAACAAGAGTTAAAAACCAGCACAGTAGTTGTGTAAATTTTGTTGCTAAAACTAAAAAGAAAAGTAAAAACAGTTATCAGCAAGGTAAACCATCCTCCTTGAGTTCTAAAGATATGGTTTGTTTCTGTTGTGGTTTTAAAGGACACGGGAGAGCCTGTTGCTGCTTTTAAAGACTACCCCTGTGGCCGTTGCCATGTCAAAGGACATTTAAAAGGCAGTTTGTTCGCAAAACAAAACGGTAAACAGAGTACTCAGTCATCAGAGGTTAAAGCCCGTCCTAAGAAAAGCACTGGCAAGAAGTTTAAATATGGCTACAAGCAGAACAAAGCACATTTTTTGGAACAAAAGGAAGAATCTGAGTGTAGCACACCGGATGAGCGTTCCAATGGTCATGAAAGTAGTGACGAATCTGTTGATTACTTAGAGAACAACATGATGTGCATCAATTCGCTTAAAGCTGAGAGATGGTCTGTCGAGTGCGACATCAATGGTGTAGAGTTGCCATTAGATGCTGATTGTGGCTGTGATGCTAAAATTTTACCACTAAGTTGGTATCACACATATTTTAAAGACTATAAATTGTTAAAACCAAATAATTTTGTCAACTCATGGACTGTCATGGATTTTTTATTTTGATTTGAAACAGTTTTACCCACTAGTCTTAAACAAAATTAGACTGCTTCAGGAATTTGAAGCACTTGAGGTTAAAAGAACTGCCGTTACACCCGAGGCTTTAACAGCAAAGTTTCCTAAACTGTTCAAGCCAAAGGATGTTTTAAGAAGTTTAAAGCAAAAATCAAATTGAACCCTGATGCTGTTCCTGTTTTTCGTAAAGTTATACCAATTCCACTGGCACTTATTGATAAGGTTAATGACGAGATTAAATACTTGGTGTCCCTTGGAGTTTTGGAGCTGGTGATTACCAGCAGGTGGGCCACGCTCATTGTCGTGGTCAATAAAGCAGGTGGTGGTATTCGAATTGTTGGTGATTATAAAACTACCGTTAATCCGCAGCTCGAAATAGACCATTACCCAGTTCTTACTGCTGCCGAGTTGTTTAGCAAGCTTTCTGGAAGTGATACTTTCAGTCTGATTTACGTTAAGTATGCATTCCTTCGGATGGAAATAGATTCAGAATCGCAGGACTTGTAATTAATACACCCCTTGAATTGTTTAAATTTTTAAGATGTTCGTTTGGGTTGGCTAGCAGCCCAGGTATCTTCCAAAGATTAATGGTTAGTGTAACATCAGGATTAGCAATTGTGAACCATTTTATGACGATTTTCTCGTCAGTGGGCAGGATGCTCAATGTAGTACGGTTGGTCAGTACACGAACTATGAAAGGCCACAGTGGAGAGTATTATAGGTACTCGCTGCGGCGTTACCCTACGGTTCTTCAGCTTCTCGCTGTGGGCCATAAGATAAGTCGCGTTGTAGGCACACGAGACACACGGGCCTCCTACTCTGGCACCCATGCAATTCTAACAACTGTCTGAGGTCCGTGAATAGTTTGGAGTATGGCGGAGATGGTAGGAGGAAGCCCCTTTAAATGTAAGTTGGATGACGGAAATTAAGTAGCAACATTAACGGCCCCAATAGTTTTTATTCTTCTGCTCAGGGATAATACGACAAGGCGTTTAATCTCACGCTACGCGTCAAATTTCTGCGCGCTCTCGCTTGGCATTCATAATAAGTCTGGGGGAAGCTATTTACGTTAATGAAACCAACATCTGCAAGCTTTAATCTGGCGACATACGGATCTTAACTGGAATTAAACAGCAAATAAAATCAATTTTTGTTAATAACATTAGTTGCAAAGGAAATATTAGTTTTGTACACTCTTAAGCACAACAAATCGTCTAAAGCGATTCCTAACCTAATCTATTAGGGCCGTCTTATATTCTATTCCTCTATTACATCAACATAATTGGGGAAGACCCATTAGTCCTCTGGAGCGTCGGGGCAACACTGTTAAGGGAAGGGGCATTTGGTTGTTTGGGCCTCGCCCCTTTATACCCCTTGGCCGCAGCAAGGCTGCCTGTAGTGACTCGGTACCTCCCTTTACTGACCGCATCGACGCTGCTAGTACTTGGCGTGTCTCTGGTTTCGCCCATTAGAGGCAAGCGTCCCCGACTGGTTAGGGGACTTGGTCTGGACATTCTTCTGCTGAAGGGGCTTGCCTTAGACACTCCACCTGGTCGCTTTTTCTCTTCCCCCGGTGGATCCGGTGGCGAGTCAGCGTGAGAAGTGGTCGGAGTCACATGTTCCTCCACAAGAATTGGGCTGCCTTCAGTAATAGATAAAGCACCTCGGCTGGTGTCATCTAAGGACAAGGTGGTACTCGGACCTGTGCCACTAGTATCACATTGCGGTGGAGAGACAGCTCTAGGAGGCTGCACAGACGTTGACTTGTTACTGGATGTACTTGTCATGTGAAGATATCCAAAAACTGGACCAGTAAAGTAGTCTATCCCATTCTGGCTCTCAACAAACTTGACGTCAGAGGAAATCATGATTTCTCCAGTAGAAGGGTTATATAATTTGTAGCCTCTCCTGTCCATATCATATCATAGATCAACTCTAGGCGAACCGGTCGGGGCAAATTTTGTCTTCCTCTGAATGGGGTACACATACACATAAGCGAGACATCCAAACCTTCTCACACACCTTACATCTGGCACGTACCCTGTCCACTATTGATGGGGTGATACATCACCTGGAAGTGCTCTCGTACACAGGTAATTATGTAGGGTGGTGGCTTCCAGGCAGGCATGACCCCAAAAGGGTTCCGGGAGGTTGGCATCTTCAAGTATCACTCGGGCTTAAATTTGTCCTCTCGCTCACTTCATTCTGTTCTGGGGATCTTGGTGGGACGCAACAATGGACAGTGCCATTTGCATGTAGAAATTCATGAAGCATGGCGGTTTTATACATGAGCGCTCCGTCCGTGATAAACTTACTTAGCATAGCTCGGTCTCAACTTGCATTCTACGGATTTCGCCAATTATGGTTTCTGCAATCTGTGCCTTGAAGTACAGGACATGAGAAGAAAAACGGCGGGTGCCTAAGTCCACTATCAGGAGAAGGATCGTCCCGCCCTCTAGCGACATTTCTCGACTTATGAGGCACTCGTCTGCAGACCAGGAATTCATTTTTTCCACCAGGGGGCATCCAGGTAAGGCACAGTGGCTGGCACGGAGTATCTTGTACTTAAGGCAGACATCACAGCTGGGGGAGGCCTTGCCCCCCCCCCCCACCCCACTTCTGGGCCCAGGAGGGTAGCCTTTTTGAGCATTCGCTTTAACGTGTCGAGTGAAGCATGACCCATCCTTCTATGGAAAAGGTTGATGTCGACTACAGCAGCAAATTCCTGGTGCAATTCCTCAGAGGGACCAGAGTCCGGGTGAGTTTCTGGTGGGTCACTGGAAGTAGGGCCAATCGGTCAACAGCTGACGCGCCAGGGGGACGGATGCCCCCACACCCACCAGAAAAGGAGTAATGGCGTACGCACACAAAGACAGTTGCACAAGGGCAGGAATGGGAGCGAGGGGAAGCAGGCGGGGGAGGGGGGGAAAGGAACAAAACATTCCACTATTCAACTGTCCTCCATGGGGTTCCCTGACTGGTCAGAAGATCTGTGCTGGAAAACTCCATTAACGTCCAAGTCGCCATGAGGCAGGGGAGAGGGATACCCTAGCTGACAAACGGGAGTAGTTTCAAGAGGGGAGCACAGATCAGGGGGATAACCAAAAGAGATGTCAGTTGTTCCCTGGCGGCGTGCATCTTTTAATTTTCTTTGTATTGTTTCCCCGTACAAGTCATAAGACGTATCAAACTTTAAAACAACATTATACAAGTGGTTTTTACGTTCGGAGAACATCACCAATTTATGGGGCCGTTTTGACCTTCTGAGATAACCCCCTTTGGCCCGTAAATTGGTGTTAACACCTGAACAAATCTCGAGGCTGAAAGTAGATTCTGGGTCACATTCGGCAACTCGATTACATTATGCACGATCATTGGTTCTCCTAACTATTTTCCAGCAACAGCATACCCTATGACATGTATGTCACCTATTAAAACTCCATAGTCAGTGGCTCCATTAGAGGCTAAAGCCACCTTGACATGTGGACACTTAGTACGATCTAACTGTTTATAGCAACTCGAGAGGACCGAAAGTGTGGAGCCAGATTCTAAAAGGAAGTTTGTTTTCTCAGGTTAGGCCCTCTAGTTTTACCAGACAAATACTTAAAATTACGTTTTGTCTTGTACAACCTGTCTGCTGCAATTTCACAATCACTTGTACTTTGTAAAGGCGTTTTGGTCGATAAAGTTGCCATTTAGCACATAGGCCTGGTGTGATTCGCACAGAAAGGCCACATGATTCGGATTTTGGTCTTGGTACGAGCTGTTACTATTTTGCACGACATTATGGTCTACACAATTGATATTTGCGCCCCTCGTCTCCGGGTCATCGGGCCCAGAGGCGTTTTGACGTTGACTGTCAGGACGGGTGTAAGCGCGTCTTGTTGGTGCTGGTGCATTGTTGCCACACCATTTTTGTGTATGCCCAAATCCGTAACAAAGTTTGCACCTTGGCCCTCGAGGATGGTCAGTATCATGCACTTGGTCACACATGCGGAAGGAGTAGCGGTCACTTTGACAGAATAAGCAATAGGGACGTCTATTACATTGGTCGTCCTGTTGAGCTCTTCTTGACCTCTCTTGATAATTTCTCTGAGGTCTCTGTGGGGAAGGTTCAGGGTCAGGGTGAGAAACATAGCTAATAGACGCTTGCTCTTGCACTGGACGCCGTCGAAAATTAGTATTACGAATGACACGTGAATAGGTGGTTGCTGAAGAAGATTAGTCATCTCTAGGGTGTGTCGTCTGTTTCCTTGTTGTCTGCCTAGCCTGCTTTTCTCTCTGCACATCTGTTAGGTGTGCTACAGCCTGAGTGTCGTATAGGGGGTCATGGCAGGGATATTTCACGCAGTCAAGGAGTTCGGTCTGTATTAGTACGATGGTTAAATTTCTCCCTGAGCGGATCAAGGATTCTCTGGTCACTGCAAGGGCTGGGTGGTGGATCCCCCTTAAAATCCATGTGTATGCTTCGTTTTCCGTTAAGCATATAACTCCTCCAGTAACCTCCTCCTAACCTAAGCAGTAACCTCCTCCATTAGAGTTCGTGCACGCAGAATATAACTATTTACATCTTCTGCATGTGACATCGTAAGGCTAATTAGGTCTTTCAGTGAGTACATCTGTCTGAATGGATCTACTCTGGCGAAATCTTGTATCAGACGTTCCCAAATTTCCCTAGCACTCTGAACGGTGTGGAAATGTATGGCAAGTGAAGTACTCATGGTCCTCATGAGTGCTGTTTTACACTCAGCATTAGACTGGTTCCAAGCAGCTATATCTTCGGGTGTATCTTGTGTGGGATCCGGTGGGTCTTGTTCTAATATGCGTGGGAGCCATCCCTTTTCCTGTGCCAAGCACGTAAATAAAGCTCGCCATGTTTTATAATCTTCTAATCTGGTGAGCGTTGAGATTCCCTTGTATGCATGAGTGTGGGACCTCACAAGACCTAGTCCTGGTTGGGGGTTTGTGTGCTGTCCCCAACACTGTGCCAAATTTCGTCGTAGTTGCCTTTATATAAGTATTGACTTCGTATGGTCATCTTACTTCGTCTTGGGTCTGTCGTTGTTGCTCTGATATCGTGACGAATATCTAGGTTCTCGCTTCCTGTCTTTGGTTGTTGATGAAATGTATCAGTTAGAGCAGTCAGGGTCCAAATCATCAAATACATGAGGATGCGGGCCTATAAGTCGTATTGTCTGAAAGTTGGTCTAGTATTAACGTTGGGGCTCACCTAGCACGTTGTTGTTGCAAGCTGTTTACAATATGATTTCCTGCTAAACTGTAAGCAAGGCTGCTTCCAAACAGCCAACTCGTAACGACAGTTTTATTGCTAGCGAACTGGCAACTCCTAAACGACACTTTCGGTTTTTCACGCTACCAAACTTGCAACTCCTAAACCATAGTTTGTTTTATTCTGCTACCAAACTGTAGTACGGTCAGTTAGTATGCGAACTACAAAAGGCCACAGTGTAGAGTATTATAGGTACTCGCTGCGGTGTTACCCTACGATTCTTCAGCTTCTTGCTGTGGGCCGTAAGATAAGTCGCGTTGTTGGCACACGAGACACACGGGCCTCCTACTCTGGCACCCATGCAATTCTAACAACTGTCTGAGGTCCGTGAATAGTTTGGAGTATGGTGGAGATGGTAGGAGGAAGCCCCTTTAAATGTAAGTTGGATGACGGATATTAAGTAGCAACATTAACGGCCCCAATAGTTTTTATTCTTCTGCTCAAGGATAATACGACAAAGCATTTAATCTCACGCTACGCATCAAATTCCTGCGTGCTCTGGCTTGGCATTCATATTAAGTCTGGGGGAAGCTATTCACGTTAATAAAACCAACATCTGCAAGGTTTAATCTGGCGTCGACTTACGGATCACAACAGCAGTCCAGGGCAAATTTCATGGGCTGGTAAACTATATCAAGGATCGTCAGCAGACGAGATATCTTGCAAAAGATAGAATAACACAAGGCCCAACATGGCCAAGATGGCTGCCGTTTATTACTTCGGCATGTTGTCATGGAGCATGACCTCAGTAACACGTCTGCTCCTTAACGGATTCTGCAGAAGGAAAAAAAAGCTCTGTCCCAGGCAGAAAAACGCAAAGCGAGAGCAAAACCACAGGCAACAATACAGCATCAACCATACAACCATATAAAGGACAACAATTAAGAATCAATCAAGGCTGGCTTCTTTAACTACAAAATCGCCTGCCAGACATTGCAGTCGATTACTTAGACAACATTGTACACTTCCATTGTTACAAGAAATGTCGTATCAAGATTGCACTAGGCTTCAACCGTCAAGTGCTAACAGAAAAACGGCTAGGATTAACCAAGATCAATATTGTAATGCTGTCCAACATTACCAGAGGATAAATGTGGTGGCGGTGCAGGGGCTACTAGCACCGTCCCACGCTCAACATGGTGACAAATTGACAAATTGTTGTCTGCCTTGCAAAATTCTGGAGATCGGCTTGGTCTGGAGAAGTCTAGAATTGGCCAATATGAACTGAAATATTTATGACATAAAATCCATTTAGAAGGTTTCACAAACTTACCAGAGGTCATTGAGGCAGTGATGAATGCTCCTAATCCTAGAAATATATCTGAATTGCACAGTTATCTCTCGTTTTATTAATCAATATACAAAATACCTGTCAAATTTGGCTCATGAATTAATTCCCATAGCCAAATTACTTAGTCCCAAGCAAAAGTGGGTTTGGGCCCTCTTGCGATGCAGCTATGACTAAAATAAAATAGTTGTCCGAAACCTCTAATGCTTTCGTTCACTACACTCCCAAATACAAGTTAAAGCTGGCCACGGATGCAAGTCCCTATGGTCTAGGTTCATGTTTGATGCATACCCTACCAAATGGCCAAGATAAGATAAGATAAGATAAGATAGCGGTTGTTTCAAGGAAGCTCACAAAAGCAGAGCAAAATTAGTCTCATTTTGATAAAGAAGCACTTGGGGCTTCTTGGGGAGTGAAAAAATTCCATCAATACTTGTATTCAAATCATTTCACCCTTCAACGGATCAGATTATTTGGATTTTTGGTTCAACAAATGGAATACCTCAAATGGCTACGAGTCGTGTGCAGCGTTACGCACTTCAGTTAAATGGCTACTCTTATACACATGTGCCTGGAACAAGTGCCTGGAAAATATAATTTAACACCTGATATGTTGTCTCGTTTGCCACTTGAAAATACAGCTGAGGTTCGGATGGCGAAACTGCCTTCAAAGTGCTTTTTGCACAATCCATTGAAACCTTACCAGTGTTTAATAATACCCTAATTAAGGCTATAATAAAAGATCCTGTTCTTGTGCGAATTTTGAGGTATGTCAAGCATGGCTTGCCCAAAAAAACAGAAGAGGCTGAGTATTTTTTACGAAAACATGAAATATCTGTTGAGTGTGAAACCCTGTTTTGGGGATTGCGCGTAATCGTACCTACCAGCCTGCGCGACAGAATACTGCAAGATCTGCACGTAGGGCACTTAGGAATTGTTTAGATAAAATCTTTAGCACGAGGAACATGTTGGTGGCCAAATATTGATGCTGATCGAGAGGCTAAAGTCAAACGTTGTACTGCTTGCCAGGAGTTGAAAGGTGAAAAGCCACCTGGTCCAAAACATTCTTGGAGTATCCTCTAAAGCCTATGGACAGAATTCATTCTGATTTTGGTGTTATTGAAGGTTTAACTTTCATTGTTATTGTCGATACGCATAGCAAAGTCCCATTTGTAAAATGTACGAAGAAAAAGATGGGAAGGCCAAAGGCTCACAAGATAACCAAATACAGATGCAGACCTATTTACGTTGCCTTTTGGACTTATGTCAGACGGCCTGAGCGGGGATTCGAACCCACGACCTTTTGAAACCAAAGGCCGAGGTCCTACTGCTGAGCCATACTGACACAGCCTAAATACTGACACACCCTAAATATCAGGCAGTCTGATATTTAAGTCCAAAAGGCAACGTAAATAGGTTTGCATCTGAATTTGGTTATTTATGAAGAAAACTACATCTGATAAAGTTATCGAAGTTTTTGAACAGTATATGGCCAATTTCGGGCAAATGAAAATGCTCGTTCCCGGCAATGGGCCACAGTGGATGAGTAGCTTGTTTCAAACTTTTGTCAAAACACTGGGAATTAGGCATCTAACAGGTGCCCCTTATGATGCTAAGCAAAATGGATTTAACGAAATTTACATTTGCGAGTTAAAAAGGCTTTCAAAGCAGCATGCAGTGAAGGTAAAACTATTAAAAAATCTTTAAATGAGTTCCATATTGCAAGCAGAAATTGTCCCAACACAGTTACAGGTAAAACGCCAGCAAAATTATTTTTCAGTAGAGAAATTCGAACTTGCCTAGACTTGCTAAAACCCGATTTATAGTAGAAACTAAAAAAAAAGCAGGATAAAATTAACTCAAATTCCGCACACAAAAAGCATGAAGTGTTTCAAGAATTCTCGCCTATCTGGACTAGACACTATATCGTAGCAAGAGGCTTTCGCAACAAGCAGCGATATTTAAATGTTTGGACTATTTAAACTACAAAGTACTCACGGAAAGTGGTTTAAAACTATGCCGTAACATATCGCAAATTCGCACACGTTTGCCTAATGAAACGATAAATCCCGATGGCTCTCCACACAAGAACACGCAAAATTCAAAGAATGTTAATTTTCCAAGCTCAGTTCCGGCTCAATCTCCATATCACATGAGTCGGAAGTCAAGAAGAAACAAAACATTGCCTAATAAGGGCGTTGCCCCACTCGTTGACGCAAATGCCTGCATCCTCTAGCAAGTAAATATCACCAAATTCCCAAGTTCCTTCGAAGAGTTCAAGTTCTAAGAAAAAAGAGAAAAATTATTTACATGATGTGAGTGATTCGCAAGCTGAAGAAAATATTCCGTTGCAAAATAAATCAGAAACACGTAGAAAGGTCCTTGGGCGAAAATCAAGTCCATCTGCCCCGAATGTCGTTATTGACAGTCAAGATTCTGATGTGGCTCCTGAAATTTCCAAACACGCAGCTGGCGGCTCTAAATCTAATTTAAAACGAAAAGCCAGCCCGGAAATATCGCTTGCAAAAAATCGTGCACAGCGAAAGAAAATTAAACCATTTAGTTGAACTTGTGAAATGACTTTGTGTTGGAATTGGAAAATGTCTAATGCTATGTTTTCTATCTCCTGCAGATAATTATCAGAACTAGTTTTCAACTCACCGAACTGTAATAATTAAATGAAGTGTTGGCTTCAGTAACAGGTAGTGTAATGTATCTTTCAAGTTTTATGAGTGCTCACTTTTAATTGTTATTCAAAATTAAAATTTAATGATTAAATGTTGACTACGATTCTAATTGTGGACGAGTAGCGCCCAAATTTTGTCGTATCTAGTTATTCATGATCTCGTAAAAAGACTTCGATTTTAATTTTCCTGAGTAGGAGGAAAAATGTTTTGTCTAACGTTAATTGTAGTCTGAATAGACAGACTTTTTAGGGAAGAAAAGCACTGAATTGTAAAATTGTTGTATGAATTGTTTCAAAAAATTTTTTTAAATATTGGCTAATGTTTAATTATGTTTTTGTTTTCTATTTTTTTTTATTTTTTTCTATTGAGGAAAAAGCCGTCAAATTGGAGAGAAGCAAAGCCAATTGACTTATGCAAATAGAAATAAAGTTCGACATCATCCTGTGGTTATGAAAAACTACCGATTGCTGGAAGTACCCAACAAGCTGCAAAAACTTGTTCCTGGCAATATAAATCAATTTCTAAGCAAGGCACAAAGATAATGCGAACATCAATTTCTAAAAATTACTAAAATTTTGAAAAGTGTTTGAAAATTTAATTCGAATTATAAAATAATTGTCAATTGAATTGTAGGTTTGCATTGAATTTTTTTACAGCGCCGTTGTACTGTAAATGTTTGAATAACGTTGTGAAATTCATAAATTCTGTTATTTGGCAAATAATAGTTTAGAATTTTTGAAGACCAACGATATAATAAAGTTTGATCTAAAAATCTACAAAAATAGTATTTTTGCAAGAAAATGAATTTTTACGTTGATCAAATGTCATAAGAAATTGAAAGAAAATGATAAATGAACAGTCTAATGCTTTTTCATTAATAGGGGCATTGGTCTGTTCCTAGATTTGTTGTTGTGTGCACCTTCTGTGCACACTGTATTCATATTATTCCATTGCTGTTATCATTTGCTATTTCATGATGTTAAACATCATTGCTGTGATTCGTTGTTACTGAGTGCAGCTTACACCTATCAGTTACTGCTAAACAATAAGTCAAACCATGTGACCCTGCATAAGTTATAAATGTGTGTGCCTAGCTCATAATAAACAACCAGTTACTAGACGACAATAATAATATTATGTAACTCCAAGTACATATCATTACACTTCTTGGACAATACACACTTTCATATTTCATCTAAGCTTAATCAGATGCATTTATCTGAATTAGAACATCTACTGAGGAAGTTTAAAGATGGAATTGGTCTAAAAGAGACGCAAAAGAACAACGCTACAACGTAAATAAACTGCCGTAGGTAGCTCCTAATTAAAATAAATCGTTTTAATTACCTTGTTGGAAAATATACTTCATCTTAACCTAGTCACAGCTATTTATTTAAATTAGAATGACTACTGCAGCAGTTTAAAGATGATATTTGCCGTAAAATGATGGAAAAGCACACCGTTACAACATAGATAAACTGCCATAGCTTAGCTCCTAATTACAATACACTGATTTAATTACCCGTGTTAGAAATCATACATCTTTACCTTTCATTAAAACCCAATAATGTCAGTGGTTCTTAATTAGAACTAACATTGCAGCTGTTTAAAGTCAGGAATTATAATACACATATATGCGCCGTTGTATGTCTATCATTCATAAATTGCCTAATAGAATTTAAATGACGAACTTCGGTCAGAAGGGTTAATTTTACGCAAAATGTGAATAAAAACATTTTTGAAGGAAATTTTATTGCAAACATAGTTCGTAACTGGTTTATTTTCAATCAGGTTTAGATGCTACAAGCATCAAAATGTTTTTTGGTCGTCATTTTTGGATGCTATCTTGGCACCAGGCATATTGCTGAAATTAGGTTAAACCGCCCGGTACCCAAATGTCTCAACATTTGCGTTGAAAGTTTTTTTTTCTTTCAGTCTAAAAAGGGAACCAATACTATGAGTACTCAAAATTTTGCCTCAGTATTGATATTTTACGAACCGTTCAACCGATTTTCAATTTCTATAGTTTTTTTTTTAAAGATAACAGAATTTGCCATGATCTAGTTCCTAGGAAACTATTGCACCAATCTCATAGTTTAGCTGTTAATTCTAAATAAGTGTTGAAACGTGTGTTAAAAAAATCGTTTTTTTAGTGTTGGCGAGCCCTAGCCGTGAACCCTCTGTATTTTCGGCATTGAAGCATGGGACTTTACAGATAGTGTGTCTAAATAGCTTTAAAATCAGCCCTAGAAAAAGGAAATCGGTCAAGCGGTTGCAGAGATATAAGTGTTTATTTCACACGTGACGGTGGCCATATTGATGATGTCATCCACCACTTCCGGTTGCCTACAGGAATGACGCCATGGGGGAAATGGAAGCTGGCGTGGTGTAGAACAAGATTATTCAACCTATTTGTTTGTTTCATTAAACTGTACACGGATGCACTAGTAATCCGTGCTTAAAATTATGTGATTTGGAAAATATTATGACCACAAAATTTTACAAATTTTTTCAAAACGTCCAACTTCCGCGAAAAACTTCCAACTTTCTTAGGTTAATCCTTCATTTTCAATCTTTTCCTGCCCTCACTGAATACTATCCTGGGCAAATATCAGTAGCTAGTAGGTCCAAATTAAGAGCTGCTTTGTAATTTATGACATTACCAAAAAATTAATGTTTTCTACTCATCAACCCTGAATACATGAACTTTTATCATCCTCATCATCATGCAGTTTACATAATCATAAGCTTCATTTGGAAATTATCCATCAACATCCAACTACTCTACACAATCATTGAACATTCAATGAATACTCTGGTTTCCTATTAGATAATTCCAACTTTCATTAAATCTGATATTAATGCCATCACATTATTATAGCATCACATTTGTATAGCAACTACAGTCACCACAACCTCCTATCAATGTGCCATACAATCTTTTCTATTCTACTTTCCCAAAGAATATAATTTCCCAGAAAAATTACGTCACCTGTTTTTGCCACCCTGTATTAAAAACAATTAATATGTCCTTCCTGAAATTCACTTAATTTGATTTTTTAACCATAACTTCGTCTCCTTGTTTATTGGAAATATTTAACTAAATTTCCCTTAAATCTGTCATGCGCTCTTTATAATTCCGTCAATATTTCTGGCTCATCTGTTAAACACTATGTACCAACCAAGTTATATCCTATCTATATCATGCACTTGTTCATCAAAACAAAATCAAATCACTCATTTCCTGAAGTCTACAATTTTTAGTACTTATGAACTAAAATTCTTAACCCTTGATCTCTAAAGTGATTTAGTGGACACCTTATCAACTATTTTCTTTTAACACAGCAATTAGCTAGAAGAGAAAATATTCTTATCACCAAAAACAGTAATTATACGAATTATTTCATTTTACAACAATCTTCGCTCCAGCTATTATTGACTTGCTGTGTTATCGTCTCTTCCATACGTGTTTTTGCTATTTCTGATCGATCATGAATTATCATCCATGTATCATACACGAGCATACTGTATCCGTTTCCAAGAATTTCCAACTGTCTGTTTATCTGTGTTACCTGTCACTTACTAGCAATCCCCGACCAATTCAAAGTCACTATTCCGTGTTTCATCTTATGATGACTGTCCCACTTTTACAATCAAGGATAAAACAACAATGTCCATAAAAATACACATGTTGTCCTTGAATTTTCGTTTTTGGGCCATGTTTGTTGATAATTTTTCATGATCCACATAATTTCCTAATTACTCTTATTTTTTAGTGTATAAGATCTCGCTTTTGCTAATAATTTCCTCTTATGTCCAATTTCGTTTTCACTGATCTTATTACCGATCATTCTGTCACCACTCCTTTTGGTGTTTTATTCAACCAATTTTATCAGTTATTTAGCCACCGGAGTCCAATTTCTTTCTAGCCACCTGAGTCCAATTTCTGTTTAGCTTCAAATACACAGTGAGGTATAGTTTATTTGCAACATGTTTTACCTGTTTTCCATATCAGTTTTAATGAATGAATGTATTACTGTAGTTCGAATATGTTTACTTGAACCAGTCATTTCGGCTGGAACCAACTATCCGTGGCTCATGATATCCGCGTCATATATAGAATTTGGCACAATCCTGAAACCCCAACCTCCGATGAGCAACCTTTTATGTTCAACAAAGGGTTGATCGCTAAGGCTTGAGTCTTATGTTGATTGCTAATCCGCATTATGATTGTTCGGTCTCTTGTCAGTCCCGCAGATCGAACAGTGATCCTAAATGTATTAATTCCAACCCTCCTGATCCATTCTTTCTGATAAGTGTCATATAGAGGAAGAGAGAAACAGACTCAAAGAGTACCATATCACAATTTCGTGCTATCACAGTTATTTATTTGTGCACATTTTACTTGTGTTAATTAAAGAAGCAAAATCAATCTCCTAATGCCATGTTTGTGTGTGTCTGGTCATGATTCCAATTATACTTCAAAGATTTTCTTCTTTTATTCGGTCAGATCCAAAATTTTGTTTCTAATATCTACTTTTAAGAATGTACTCCTCAACTGGCGTTTGATATCCACACCTAGTCAATTTTAATCGTGTAATTGTGCCTTTTTATGGTATGATGCCTGTTTTCACCCTCAGCCATAGCAGCTGAATTTGAAAAATACTTTAACTAGTGGCTGATGCATATCCCCACCCTCAGCCAAAATTCCTGTTCCCAGAATATTTTCCAGACTAATGAACTAATGCATATCTTTACCCTCAGTCCTTAGTTTTTAAGAATTATGGAACAATTTTAACCAAATGAGCTGCATAATTCCACTCACAGCCTATATTCTTATTCCCATATTATTTAAACTAATGACTGATGGCCTTCTTTACACTCAGTCCTTAGTATCCTAAAGAGTATACTATTATAATCACACTTCATACACGGCCACTTACCTTCACACTTATCTTCACACTCGGCCAATATTCTTGTTTCCAGAATAAATAAATTAATGACTGATGTTTATCTTTACCTTTAGTCATCAGATTTTTAATTATTTAATTTCTAATTCAACCGCCAACTTTCCCTTGGCATCCATAGCCAAATCCTCATTTACATGACCTCCATTACTGACCATGATTCTCCACAAGTCTTTAAAGTGCGGAGGGGGGGGGGGGGAGAACGTGTTCTTCGTGTACCCCATGTTCAAGCAGATCATGCACAAGTTATTATTGAGATACAAGCCCTCGGGGTGACCTAACACAGAGATCGTTTTGGTGGGGCACTTGGGGTTGATCAACGTTAAACACTGCGCTAAACATTGCTGTGGTTGTGTTTCTTGCAAAAATTCGGTCGGTTGCCAAACAGTGTTACTGAACAGGGGGTTTCTTGTGACAAACACACTGTTACCAAGCAGCAATGATCATGAGTATCAAAATGTTGTACACAATATTTGTAGATCATTGCAACCTTGGTTAATATTGACTTCGTATAATTCTGCCAAACACACTGAATAAATAGTTACGAAATAACCAATTTTATGCTACAAACAATATGGGTTGACTGTGATAAACACATTGCTACTAAAATGTAGTCAAACATATTTAATATAGCTACTAAACATTATATCAGATACGATACTAGTTGCCTGCAACGAATAAAACAAGCCTGTGCTAGGAAACATGCTAACCAAAGCTGCCACGAAACATGTTATCAAACTGGCTACAAAACATGACCTGGCATAGCCACGATTATGCAGCCAAACACGACCTGCTAATCTGCTACCAAACATGTGCTACCAAACATGAGGTACAAGCCCTCGGGGTGACTTAACACAGTAATCGTTTTGGTGGGGCACCTGGTGTTGATCCGCAATTTGGGGCAATTCCTGCGGGACTATTGCCCCCTAGGCAAGTTCAGCCCCAGGATGGGTTGACAAAAGGAACAGTCAGAGGTTCTTCAAATCTCATGAAATCCTAGCACGGTGGTTATTATTTAGCAGTGCACAGTAATGTTAATAATTAAGGTGAGGCAGGACTCAGATTCATTGGGGACTGTAACTCATAATCACATGTTATTACGTCTCAATTTAAGTGTTATGGGTAGAATGGGCAGGAGAAAACAGTTGTGGTAATGGACATCAGTTCAGGAATGTCTACAGCATTCACATTGATAATGGCTGGTGCCTTGGGGGAATTAACATTTGGATTATCTACCTCGAGGTGACATGGATCCCAATAAAAGAAGAAAATGACAACACTTAGTTTGTCTTCCCTCTAAGGCCCAGAAATCAGGTAAACCTTCTAGAGAGTCAGGGTTCCAGGAATACAAATCATCATCATAGTACATGGTTATTGGCAAATACAATTGGACGACCATAGTAAGGCATAGATGCTAATTCCTTCCATCACAAACAATTGGAAGCAGCAAAGGAAAAATCATACTCAAACATGAATTATCAATGGCCAAGGCAAAAGACCTAAGCCATAGGGAGAAGCAAAACATCAAGGGCTGAACTAACAACAAGACAAGTTTTAACAATGCACACTATAACAATGGTCCCCTGGGGATACAGCAAGCAAATAAACAATGGGAGAAAACATTTCAGCACTAAGCTGCATGTTAGGAAGTGGATAACAATAAGGAAAACATCCCCAGACAAACTCAGAGAGAAAACAATCCCTGTCATTTCCCCCTCAAGGGCTGGTAAGGTTTTTTTCCCCTAAATAGGTGTCTACATGATCTACCTTCCAATGGGAGCAAGGTCAAATAAAAAAATTCCCTAAATTTACCTAGCTCACGCACAAGAATTGGACAGACAAAACGCTTGGTACATATTGAAAACATGGAATATACCCATACAACTGTCTAACTCATACAAACACACTGTTTGGATTTGCAGATTTGGCTGTGTCCCCCACCCCTCGTGGGCGTGAGAAGGGGGAAATCCATATGGGTAGCAGAGCGGTGGTACTGATTACACACCTCTTAAAGGAACATATTATAAATAATATACACATAGCTTCAACAAGAGCTAATATGAGGAATTAGGAATGGAGAATTACAGAGAGATGAGAATAAGATAGGTTAGAGGCGCCAGTCGAAACGCCATATTAAGGGGTTACAACTCTTAACAATTAGGTTAGCGGGGTTTGGAAGAAATACATATAATTTAACAACTGGATCAAAATGAATCAAAGATGGAACGTTTGGACCCATAATAGATAAGTGCCTTATGATCTTTTGCAAACGAACCGCACTCACAGGCTTGGTCAAGACATCAGGAAGCAAAAGTTCACTCGGGACATAGTACAATTGTAGTTTCTGCCTCTGTATCAGGTCTCGAAGAAACCACGGCTTCCTTACATAATGCTTTGACCTTGCCCCCAAGGTCATGTTTATGCATGAGAGAGAACAATGACTGGCAGTCGGTGTGCAAGGACAAAGGCAAGTATGGCGGGCCAACGTATCCCAACTCAGAAAGCAGTTCATTGGCCCATATCAATTCCCTTGCACAATCAATGGCAGCTGCAAGCTCCGATTCCATACTGCTCAGGCAAGTCATCGTTTGTTTCTTTGCTTTCCAGAAGACAAGAGAGCCGAATACTGTGACTAGGTATCCCGAAAACCCCTTTCCATCGTAAGTTGAGCTGCAGGAGGTATCTGAAAAACCTTATAGTCCTTGTGGCCATCCCCATTGATAGACCATGCTAGTGTAGATAGACGTGTAGTCTTAAGATACCTTATAATTCGCTTGGCAGCCTCGAAGTGCATGACTCTTGGCCTATGCGAGAAGCGAAAGATAGAACACACTGGGAAGGCAATGTCTGGTCTCGATCCTTGAGCAATGTATTGGAACGTAATGATGATTGTTTGATACGAGGTCACATCAGATGAAGGAGAGCTCTTAGAAATAGTCCAGGCGCTGTGAAAGGACTGTCAGCGAGTGAACGGGTTTCGAATTCTGGAGTTGGAAAGCATCCACACCGTGGTCGATGTACTTGCATTGTGAAAGGGAAATACCTATTTCGTTCACTTCAAGGTACTACCCTAAGTAGAAAATTTTGGAAGTCTGGACGAATGTGAAGTAGCGGTTTATGTCCAAAGCTACCTCGTCCATAAGCGAATCACATCCAGTCACCATACAGTCATCTACATGAGCACACATGGCCATGAATTGGCCTCTTTTTTCTAACAGAAAGACGCAAGGGTCACTTCCCAGCTGACGGAGTCAGCACTTTAATATTATGTCCCTTAGATGCAAAACCAACATCTTCCCGAAGAAGGAAATCTGTAGAGCGCCTTCAATAGGTGACACACCAAATCCCGGGGGGGGGGGGGGTGCAGGGGAGGGAGGACAACTGGGCGGCGGCGAAGAGATAGGCCTCCATATCAATTTTAAAACGAATGTACGCAGAGGCTACATCGTATGTCCTAATAGAATATGACGTAGCAGCTGCTATACTCAATAATATTTTCAGCGACTGGACCTTAACAACTGGCGAATCGCTATAAAGAAAGTCAACTACTGGACGTTGGTTCAAGCAACAAGCCACTAGTCTGGCTTTATATTTCTGAAGAGATCCATCAGAGTTGTATTTCTTGGTAAATACCCACTTGGACCGCACGACCTTATTTTCAGATGGTCGTGGAACAAACTCCCATACCTTAAGTTCATCTAGCATGCGGAGCTCGGCCTGGACGGCTTGCTTCCACTCTTCTTTGTCGGGCCGTGCCATAGCTAATGTAACGTCGAGGGATTACGGTCTTCATGTTGCTTAGTCTTAACGTCTCTGCAGAAAGCCCATGACTCACAGGGGGTATAAGTAAATTCACTTTGGGGCAAGTCTTTTATTTGCACACTATCCTCTGTCTCTATTTGACCTCGAATGCCTTGAACCACTTCGGGTGCACACAAATTACTGCAAGCGACCTGGGATCCCGTTGGCGGCACAGAGCTGTCTTGCAGTGATGGTTCGTCAACCGCCTTGGGAGTTACTTCAAGTTCAAATAAATCAGACTTGGTACCAGACGAAGGCTGTAGTAACGTGGGCCCCGAAAATGACTTCAGGAGACTGTCGATCTGGGGATTTATCTTCGGTAAGAGAGACGAGTCCCAACAAACGTGACACGGGTTCGGGGAGGGAATATGCGAATACTGGAGAACCGCCAATTCATCACCCATGTGTCAATCTTATATAAGATCTTACAAGTTCCTGTAGCTTCTTATAAATTCTTATGGATTCCTACAAGATTGACTAAGATTTTGCAGAGTTAGTAAGATCCTATGTAGGATCTTAAGGCTTCCTTTACCTATTTAGGATCCTGCTAGGATCTTATCCTATTTCAAGTAAGATCTTACAAGACGTACAGGACACTCGCAGGAATAGTAAGATCTTGCAGATCAGTTGAGGATTCTTAGTTTAGAATCCTATCAGAATCTCAACACATTACAAACTAATATGTTTGCTAGAAGCATGTGAAAGGTGATAGAAATACACTAGGACACATGATTTTTAAACAGAAATATCAGTTCAGCATGACTTCGTTGTACTTCAAATTTTTTATTTCTAAAGTCAGTAAAAATATTGCAAGTTTTACGTAAGAGCGTTGCTCATGTCAATAAAATCACTAATTTTTTCTTTGACATTTTAAATTTTCAGCAAAACCAGCAAAAGCTTTTAGATAATAGTTGAAGCTTAACGGGCAAGAGTGTTAAAATTTACACCGGCAATTTTTAACCAAAGTTTATTATCGTATTTTCCTTTACAGAGTTCAAAATAATAGTGTAAATTACTTTTTACACTGGCTGTGGCTGCCGAGATAATAGCTTTATGTGATGTAGACTCAATCAGTAAAATACTCCCAAATCCCTAGATTCACAATTCTGAGAATAGTAAAACGTTTTTCCCATCAATAGAGGAACTTTTAAGCCACGCCCCAAGCAGAAGTTAAAAAAAAGTCAGTTACATAACGTGTGCCAAAATTACGTGAGCAAGAACAGATGAGTAATCAGAGTGGTCAGCAACCAGAAAGTGGACATCGGATCAAAATCATGCAATCAACTAAAGTAATGGGTCTTTAGGAAAATAGTCTACAAAGTCGTCTGATGATGTCAAAAGTTGAACGCTTGAAATGAAACCCAGATCAGAAAACAGAAATGAACTGGTATGATGTTTAAGGCAGGATTAACTGAAGTAAGAACAGGGAAGGAACACGAATAGACAATGAATAAACAGTGTTGCCGTAGTGTGGAGTACTGTGAAACCTTACTGGTGCATTCACTTGTTTTTACATTTTTTGCTGTTTCACACAGTAGATAAGCTAATGGCGGTGTCTTCTACTTGGCTAAACAACATGGCTGAAAAATTGCTAAAAACTAAAAAACTAATCTTTATAAATCACCAATAGTGTGATAAACTGAAAGGAGCCGATTTGACTGACAAACAACCAGATTCTGATTCAGCTCTAGTCCAAATTTCTGGTATGATACGACGGCTTTTAATAAATTTTGGTATGCTTGCTACCAGGGTCTATGAGGCACATATACCGAATTAAGTTTGGAAATATGAAAAAATGGTGCAAATATTAACCACTAAAATGTTCACTTTAACATGGGATAACGAGGCAAAACCAGTATGAAGCTTTATAGTTTCTGAATTCTACTATGGGATCATTATTTTGTAATAATAAATAAAAGGTTTCACCACGTTAAAGCGGCATGATAACGGAAGAGCGGTGAGCCACTGATAGCTTAACCTAGATTGGATGTTTAAGAATAGGTAAAAGGTTTTCTGATTCTAGTGAAGCTTTGTACTTGCTTGAAACCGATTAACGCTCCTTATTAAATACACAATATAGCGGGTGGAACTGAGAAATGTTGAAACACTGTAACAGTGAAAAAAAATGTAGCAATGAAGACTGCCGCAGTCTTCCGTCAGCAGTATAGGTGTGAAAAAGCCTAAGTTAACTGTAAACTAACTGACAAAAAATGGCTTCCCCGTTTAGGAAAAAAAATTAGAGTTCATATCCCCATAAGGTACACGAATAACAACGGATTAGAGTTCACTCGAATGCAACGAATTATAATTTGAACTCCAAATCCAGGGAACAAGAACTGCTTTTAGTCAGTGGTTATATTAGAAAGTTATAGTAGGGCCACTAAGAGAATGACTTGATGTTATCATCGATTGTTTAAGTCGTGACCTCGCTTGCTTGTTTTAGCTGCATGCAAGGTGCACTCTTGGCCATTCATTACCTGTTACCAAGCATGCTTCCATGGTTTGGCAGCGCTACATACACGATCGGATCGAGATCGTTCGTGCATTAGCAATGAATTCAATTGGAATGTTCGTTTTGATACGTTGTTATGGCTACGTCAACACATAAAATAATTTTAGCAGCAAAGAAAGATAATTTGTGGTTCCTTTCATAACATAGTGAAGTGAGAAAATGTTTGTTCCACTAGAAGTACTTTTAAAAACTATATAAAGGTTCGTTACTGAAAATATAAACGTCGCTCGCGCTTAAAGCATCATTCATCCTCCCCTATGGTTGCCAGGCAACAACAAGTAACGCAGGCAAGCCATCTAAATTCAGCTGCCCAAAATCCAAACAAACAAGATAATAGTGAAATATTAAATTAAATCCCTATACTTTTTTTTTTAAATAAAGGTAAGGTAAAATAAGACAAATGAAGAATAAGACTAGCTCCACGTGTAAAATAAGCATACTACCTAACACGAAAAACTGTTGGACTGCGTAGGGCAACTGTTAAATCGACCGTAGCCGTCTCGTGATTTCGGCAGTGTTCTATTACTTTCGATAACAAAAGCCTGGCGAGTCGAAAATAGTTTACAATAAATTTACACGTGTTACCTTGAAACGTGTGTAGATCCTAGATAAACGGGGAAAACAAATACATTGACAGTGTTAGTTGTCAAACTCTCTCGTTTGTTTACATACGTAGAACAAAGTGGAGCTACAAATCAACATCTGTTTTGTGTCCACTCCCGATCATTACGCGAGATTTCTTGTATCCAGACGTTAACTCTGTAGTGTTGCACGAATCTTCTTTCAATGATTTGTTC
>JAHWFP010088309.1:387-13250 GCA_023313725.1 Lithobius niger | reverse complement strand
ATATCTGTAAATACCGATACAGATATTAATATCGGTCTATCCCTAATGTACACATCTAGTTTAAGGTACATGGTAAGTTTTAATTTTAAAGAATTTACAACATCCTATACCACAATACTAAAGTTCGCACAATATCCTATACTCCCCCATACTAAAATGTACACAACATCCCATACAAAAAAACCTTCCCCATAGCTAGCCTAATACGAACGTGTAAACATCCCACCACCGTGCTAAAGTGTATACAACATCCCATACTAGCCCATAGCTAGCCCAATACTAACCCCACTCCTAGCATTGAAAGTACTACAGAAATGTTAGGTGTACCCAAATTTAGCATTGTTTGAGTTAGGAAGCCTAACTGAGCGCCATATTGTACGCTTCGGGGTCATAGCCTACTACTCAGAAGACTGTTATTAGTTCGAGGTGATTGCGGGAGAGTCCCCACGGTGGCCAGGGTGTCGGCGGTAGTTTTCCATTGGTTCGCTATCAATTTGTTCAGATGCTGTGTACTGCCCTACCCAGGGGAGTGTGGAAGATGGACAAATATCAAAGTGTCGTCAAGGGCCCCAGTGAGTTTTGTGTGCAGTGGCACGACAGATTGTGGATGCTGATGTGGCAGTCATCTCGGCGTGTATATTCGGCTAAGTGGCCCCGGTGAGTAAACTGGTGTATAGAGAGGAGTGCCCCCCCCCTCGACGCCACTGGTTCAGTGTTGTGTTAATTTTTTTTCCGAGCTGCACTTAAAATTTAGCTTTTTGAAAGGGGTTTTTTCATCTGCCGCCGCCTCAGCTATGTGTATATTTGGCACTTGGTGGTGGTGGACCGGTTGTTGCGAAACTAGGATCTACTAAGGTGCCTGCCGTTAAAACTGACTTAAAAACTGCGTGATGCTAGTGAGTTAGCGAACCTGGATTTGCAGAGGTGTGATATTTGTTCTTAACTATTAGTTTTGTCTGGTTCTTCCAGAAATGTTTATACTTTGATATTTCGTTCTGGGAAACTTATAACCTATTTTGTTCCCTACTCAGAGATAGCCTAGGCAAGAGTGTTTAACTAGGGGTTTTGCTTTGTTTCAATTTTGCCCTATACTGGTTTCAGTTTCAAATCATGATTGTCACACTGCCCCCTAGTGGTAGAGATGTATACTTCCTGTTTAAATGGTGTTGATGAGAGCAGCAAGTTGCTGTGTCATGCTGAAAATGTGGTTACATTTATCAAGTTTGAACTGTTATGTATTCTGGTTTAAAGAACTATTATTTACTGGCCTAAATAGCAGAATAAATGATACTGCTTGTTAATTATGAAAAGACTGCTTCCTGAATTCTGTGTGAGTATGAACTGAAGTTAGGCCTAATGCAACTCCAAGTACTACAGACGGAGTCATCCCTTTTCCATGACTTAGACCCATTATATGGGATAAAATAGGGGATAAAATAAATAAATATATGGGATAAAATAAATAAAGTAGCTGCGAGCACTGGGGCGTCAGATTAGATAGGCGTCTTGGTCCCAGCTGTACATCTCTGGCTTCCTACAGACCCGGGTTCGATCCTGGGAAGGGAAGTGTATATGTACGGGTTTTTCTCCGGTTGTTTCCCGCCCGTTGTACGAGGGTTTCCTCCGGGTACACCGGTTTCCTCCCTCCTGCAGCAAAAAACTGTTTAAGATGGTGGTTCCTTCCACTTAACATCTGCCGCCTGGGCCTTCAAAAAGCTGTATAGCTTACTGGCCGACAACATCTATTTTAATAACAATATTAAGGCGGCTGAAGCGGTATTCGTTGTGTGAAAACACAAGACGGCCAGGGCGTCTGCCCCGTTCCTATTCCTGTGGTTGCATCGAAACAGATTCCTCGATAGATGCCAAACGTCGTTTAAGATGATACATCTGGCAGACAGAGCTGTTACAGGATGCTGAGGTATGCCGGAGAGATTGTTACTTTTCCTACTTTCGGCTGCATTGACCGGTGTCTTTTCACACGATTGCCGCACCTTGTGGGCTAGGGGTAGAATAGCCCACCGTACGCCTGCGTGTCGTAGAAGGCGACTAAAAGGGAACCCATGATCACGGTCTGTTAGTGTGCCAAGGGTCTGCATGGTGGAGGGTTTTTTGTCCGTCTTGAACACTAGCAACCTCAACTCTAGGGTTTGCGAGTGCGACTACGGTGTGTATGGCGGGCAGGTTTAACACCCGTCGCAAACACTGGTTGGAAAGAGGTGAAGGGACATCCGGACAAACCGGGCCCGGGGTGGCTGCTTAGAGGATGTTTGGTGGTTTGAATCCCCTTTTGGGTTTGATTCCAATTTGCCCGTTCTGGCCACTGGGCTTTTCATCCTCATCCCCCAGCATGTTGGCCGTGTGCTGCAACCTAGTAATCCGTGGAGGCGAAGATCCTGGCTTTTGGGCTTTGGTACCTTATTCCGGAGGACGGGTGGCCTGGGCGAGCCGGCCTATGGTCAATTGGCTATGACCTTTCGGGTCCTGTCGATGTGGGGAGGCGGCTTGTGCTGTATCCATCTGCATCACGGACCCGAACTGTTTGGGTTATCAACGGAGGTGGTGTGTACGGCTTCCTTGGTGGCCTCGCCTCTCGGCATGCTTAGGCTGCCACCTCTCGGAGATAGACGGCGGTGTTAGCTTCCTGGTGCAGGGCCCTGGATATGCGGCTTCCGGCCCTGCATCACCCGAGTGCCGCGCGGGGTTTTTCTTTTCTGGGGGGCGCACTGCCGCGACTTCTTTTTGCTCTCCATGGCAACTTCCTCTCCCCCCTCCCCCTCAAAACTTTCTTCCCCCCAAAATTCTTCCCCTCCTCGCCGCACTAGCAAGCGCCAGAGGAGGGAACCTGAGATGGTTGGGCCTGGTGCCCAGTTACCAGACCTTAGTAAGGAGTTCCTGGTGGTGACAGGCGAGGGCCGAGATGTTACTCAACTCGGTCCATTCGCTGTACACAAAGCTTTGAAAGGGATCTGTGGTTCTGATCCAAAGAGTGTCTCTCGGCTCCGTGCTACAGGATTCCTTGTGGAGGTTGCAGACGATGGTCAGGCGAAGAGGCTTTTGAAAGCGAGTGCACTGGGGTCATGCCCATGCACGTCGAGCCGCATCGGCAACGGCTATGAGGCGTTTGACATGGAAAGGCGAGAATGGTGCCCAGCCAACTGACACCTTTTTCCTGACCTTTGATACGCCAGTTGCACCGCAGCACATTACTGCCGGTTACCTGCGCTTGAAGTTCAGGAGTTACGTACCGAATCCGATGCGGTGTTTCCGCTGTCAACGCTTCGGCCATACCAGCGGCTCGTGTAAAGGTAGGCCTACCTGTGTTTCCTATGCTCAGGCAGCCCACGAAGGCGCTGACTGTGCTGGCCCGGAGCAGTGCGTCAACTGCGGTGGTCAGCACCAAGCCTCTTCACAGGACTGTCGTGTTTATGTTGAGGAACGTCGAGTGCAGGAATTAAGGTGAAAGACGGGCTTTCCTACTCGGAGGCCCGAAAGAAAGCCAAACTATCGGCACCGGCAATGACACGTTCTTTTGCGCAGGTGTGCAGTGCGCCAATGCCTGGCCCAGTTAGTGAGTCTGCTGATTTGGCAGATTTATGCGCTGAGCTCAGGTCTTTGACGAGGACGGTGGGCAAGCTTATTACTTTGTTGACCCTGCAACATCCATCTCTGCAGGGTCTTTTGGGTCCTTCGGACACGGTTGCTGCCTTGCCGTTTACATCTGCCCAGCCTGCAAATGCTTCTGCTGCTGCATCTGTTCCCAGGCAGGTTAAAGCTTTGGCTAAGCCTCTGCCTGCCCGGAGTGAACCACAGAAAACGTTGAAGAAGGCTCCTGCTGGTAAAGCCTCAACACCACCCGTGAGGACGTCGCCACCAGGAGAGAAGGTGAAACTTGTCGTCGAACGGTCAGCTTGCTGAGGGGTCCGTTTTGTCCCCTCACCATCTTGATACTACTTTGCCAATGGAGCAGGGAGAGATTTCCTGTTCCAATTCTCCTGAACTTTTTCCTCCTTCCGAGGACAACTTCGTTCTGAACCTCACTCCATCTTTTGATTTGGGTGAGGATTCGGATGTTTTCGGATCGCCCAGAGGAGGAGTTGAGGAGAATGATTGTCTTCAGCCCGTCCTAATGCCTGCGCATGCTATTCAGTGGAACTGCCAAAGTTATCGGACCCATGCCGAAGAGCTGCGGCTGCTTTTGTCGCATTGGTGACCTCTGTGCTGCTGTCTACAGGAAATCTGCTTTAAGGCGTCAGATAATCCGGTTGTTCGAGGTTATTCTGTCTACCGTCTGGATGCTGACCCTGCGCCACGTGCACATGGTGGTGTTGCAGTGCTGGTTCAACACTCTCAGCCACATGCCAGTGTGCCTCTGCACACTAGGCTTCAGGCGGTAGCAGTTAGTTTCTTTCCACTTCGATATTACTTTCTGTTCGCTTTATTTGCCACCAGATGAGGTATTTGGGGGGTTGGTGACCTGGAGCATCTGGTCCGCCATCTTCGTGGCCCTTTCCTATTGCTGGGCGACTTTAACAGCCACCACGTCCAGTGGGGGGGGGGGGACCTCGTACTGACAACAAAGAAAGGATCCTTGAGGAGTGGATGCAGAGGGGGTCCGTCTGCATCCTGAACGATGGAGCCATGACTCCCTGTAATCTTGCCACAGGCAATTGGTCAGCGGTGGACTAGGCCTTCTGTTCGTTAGCCATCCCCGGTTCATTTCACTTGGGCCGTCACTGCCGATCTGCATGGGAGCGATCACCTCCCCATTGTGTTGTCCACAACACAAGGGGGTTCTGTGGCCTCCAGGCCAGCCAAGTGAGCGCTTAAGCGAGCTGAGTGGTCAGCCTTTGCTGGGGCTGCTGTATTTCAGCGTGCGGTTGAGGACTTTTCTGATGTGGATGAGCTTTCCACTAATTTCACTGATGTGGTCCTTGCTGCTGCTCATGCTACTATCCCGCATACGTCCATGCAGCCGAGACGAGTACCTGTTCCGTGGTGGACACCAGTTTGCGAACAGGCTATTCAGGCCCGCAGGCGTGTATTGCGTCCATTTACGGTGAGCCCCACTACTGAAAACTTTGTGGCCTTTAAACGCTGACGTGCCCGGTATGTTTTCCGTGAGGCTAGGCGTGCTTCGTGGTTGGCTTATATTTTGTCAATCACGCGCTCCACGCCTTCTCGGCAAGTGTGGAGGAAGGTGTGCCAGATCTCGGAAGAACGTGCCTTCCCCGGTGTCGCAGTTAAAGGTAGCGAATACCGTGATCTCTTCTGTGCCGGATATCGCCGATTGTCTTGCGTCTGCATTTGGGCGGGTCTCGAGTGATGACCATTATGATCCTGGTTTCCTCGGGATTAAGCGTAGAGAAGAGGCTCACTCTCTTGACTTTCCCTCCGATGGGCTAGAGGAGTACAATTTACCGTTTACCTGGCAGGAATTTGTTTCAGCTTTGTCCAAGTCGCATGACTCCGCCCCGGGGCCTGATGATGTTCACTATCAATTGTTGAAACATCTACCTCTTGCCTCCCAGCAGTTCTTGCTGGGGATGTTCAACCATGTGTGGGCAGAGGGCTCTATTCCAGCAGCGTGGAGGACAGCAGTGGTCATCCTGATTGTAAAACCGGGCAAAGACCCTACTTCTCCTTCCAGTTATCGCCTAATCGTTCTGACTAGCTGTGTCTGTAAACTTATGGAACGTATGGTCAGTGAGCGGTTGGTGTGGGTGTTGGAATCACGGGGATTCTTATCTGCGTCCCAGTGTGGCTTTCGACGGTTTCCGTCAACTATCGATCATCAAGTTGCCCTTGAATCAGATGTGAGGGAGGCTTTTCGCCTGCGTCATCATCTGGTTCAGGTTTTCTTTGACTTGGAGAAGGCTTATGATACGACCTGGCGTTATGGGATTCTCCGTAGTCTCTATGACTGTGGCTTGAGGGTACCGATGCCACTGTTGCTTTCCGCTTACCTCTCAGGCCGTTCTTTTCGCGTTCGTGTCGGGGCCACTCTTTCCCGCCCGTTTGTCTTGGAGAATGGTGTGCCTCAAGGTGGTGTTCTTAGTGTCATCTTGTTTGCTGTAGGGATCAACCCCATTGCTCAGCAAGCTGCTGTTCCCCAGTCATTGGTCGATGACTTCGGCCTGCGCTTTCGGGCAGCTCGCATGCAGACCTGTGAGCGGCAGCTACAGCTGGCGATTAACAAAGTCCAGACCTGGGCGGTCAGTAATGGTTTCCGGTCTTCTCCGGACAAGACTGTGCGTCCACTTTTGCTGCCAACGAACACTGCACCCAGATCCTTGCCTGTACTTGGGACAGGCACAAGTTCCTGTTGTCCCACAGGCACGTTTCCTGGGTCTGGTGTTCGATTCCAGGTTATCTTGGCTTCCACACTTGCGCCAGCTTAAAGACAAGGCTTTGCGGGCACTTAACATCTTGCGGGTGCTGTCGGGCACTTCATGGGGTGCCGATCGCACTGCCATGTTGCGCCTTTACCGAGCCCTTGTCCGCAGCAAATTTGATTATGCATGTATGGTCTATGGTTCGGCTAGTGACTCGACTCTCCAGATGTTGGACACTGTGCTTCACAGCGGCCTGCGTGTGGCGACTGGGGCATTTCGAACTTCTCCACTGGTCAGCCTCTATGCTGAGGCCTCGGAGCCACCTTTGCCCATTCGTCGGCGACAGCTTGCCATTCAGTATGCTGTGCGTTTGCGTGCTGTGCAATCCAGTCCTGCTTGGTCCATGGTTTTTGGGCCAGTCCTGCTTGGTCCATGGTTTTTGGGCCAGACTTGCGAGTCGGTAGACGCAGGGTGGGTAAGGGTGATTTCCGCGATAGGCTCCAGCAGTTCTGTCAGGAGATAGCCTTTGAAATGCCCTGCGTCTTGAGGCTTGGGAGAATGCCAGTTGCCCCTTGGCTTGTCCCAAGTGGCAGTTTCATTTTCGCTCAGGCGTCCCTCCCGAAGGGTTCCACTCTACCAGAAGGTACTTACAGGAGTTCCGGCGGCTGAGTTCTCAGTACGCCGGTTATCAGCGCCTGTTTACTGATGGGTCGAAGTCAGACGTTGGCGTGTCGTGTGCTTGTGTGTGTTAGGGAGTAACGTTTGCCCATCGCCTTCCATCAGGCTATTCTGTGTTTTCTGCAGAGCTTTTGGCTCTTGGTTTGGCGGTGGAATGGATCCTTGACTTTCAGGGCACGCATTTCATTATCTTTAGCGATTCCATGAGTGCCCTGGAGTCCTTGGCGAATTACAATCCTCGGAACTCTTTGACACAACGTGTCCAAGCTTTGCTTTCCCACTTGCCTGGCCAGTGGAAAAACTGCTGGATCCCGGGCCATGTTAGGATAGCAGGGAATGAGCAAGCTGATTCTGCTGCGAAAGGGGCCCTTTCTGGCTCTCTTGGTTGGGATCTCAGCCTTGTTCCCTCAGACGCCTTTCTAACTCTGCGTTTGAGGTTACACGCTTTGTGGCAAACCTTGTGGGACAGACAGGACTGTAATAAATTACGGGCCATTAAAGGCACTGTCGAGGAGTGGCACTCGGCGTGTCGCCGCAGTCGCCGTGAAGAGGTTGTGTTGGCCCGTTTGCGCATTGGTCACACCCGACTTACTGTTTCGTTTTGCGCGGGGTTGACCCTCCTGAATGTTATTGGTGTCGACGGCCACTTACGGTCCGGCACTTGTTGATTGTCGCCATCTTGATGGTGTTCGTCGTCGTTTCCATCTTCTGCATGACCTTGCGCATCAGTTGGGTGATAAGTCTGTCCTCCTGTCCGATGTTTTTCAATTTTTGCAGGAGGTACAGATGTAAGACAGATTTGAATTAGGGGTTTGAATAACATCTCTGTAATGTGTGGTGCAGTGAAAACCCGGACCACTGCACTGTGACTGAGGTTGGCGCTAATGACCAAGTTGTCGACGCGCCATTAAGCCTCAATCCCCCCCCCCTCACACGATTGCCAGGTGGCTGTGTGCGACGCTGCAGGCAGCCGGGGTGGATATAGGAAGGTTTCAAGGGCAGTCGGTATGCTCGGCAGTAGCCTCGGCTGCAGCGGGGTGTGGAGCATCTCCATCACAGATTATGGCAATGGCCAACTGGGCCTCACCATCAGTCTTTCAGTCGCACTACCAGCGAGAGTTAGCGTGGGGTCTAGCGCGGCAGCTATTGCAGCATCTGTAGTTGAAGAGTCAGCTCTAGCAATTTTTCTAAGTTACTGGTGCTGTGCCATGGGTGAGAATCTGTCCCAACTGGTAACATGGCGAGGAGAGATTATGAATGAGAAATGGTGATTCTCCCAGAGAACTTGTTCTCACAAGAATCTAAGTTCTCAAAGTAGAATCCGACAAATCTGTGTTAAGTTCATAGTCCACCTCCACTGGCGCAGGTCAGTCACCAGCACTGGGTGGAAGAGAGTGGCGTTAGGCGCGGGAGAGGAAGCGAGTCGGAAACCGAAAGTAATGCAAGGGTACTTTAAAAATTGCATAAATTGAGGAAATTTTATGCAAATGAAGGAAAAAGTGCCGACGGTAATAGGGTGGAACGATTTTCAAAATAAGCAATGCGAATCAGTAAAAAAAAAATCGTAAATCGCTCCACCCTAAACGGTAAAAGGGACATCCCAACTGGTAACACAGCTTCGTCAGATTTTACTCCGAGAACTTCGATTGTCCTGCGAGAACAAGTTCTATGCTAGAATCACCATTTCATGAAAATCTGGTACAGCTGGCAAAATCTGATGATAAAGAGTCCACAACATTCCAGATTGAATGACAAAAGTGACACACATGTCACGAAATGAGGACAAAAATTACCCCAAGATCCCCTTAATCAAGGGGGGGAAATAAGCATTGGAGCATGTCAATTTCCAATGTTTAAATAAATCAAGTTGTTTTGGACAAAACTGAGTAAAAGGTTTCGCCATTTCTTTCGTCTTGTTTAAAAACTTTCACATTTTAAAACAACACGCTCCAGTTTTTTTTAAAGTACTACCTCTTGGCCTAGTCACTTGGGATAAAACTAAGAAAAAGAATTCTTAATGGATGCACCCCCTCCACTATTACCCATGCTTGCATACATCAGTCGCCATCATTCATCATTCCAGCTTAAAGGTCCAAAATGTGCAGTTAATCCAACTCCCCATTGTCAATTGCCTGAACTCTGTTTAATTTAATTTGGAAAAAATATCTAAAAAAAAAAAACAGGATTGCGTCACAATTATGTTTTTACGAAACCTTTCATCGTAAAGAACGAATAAGTAAAATCGCCCAAATTTGCTGCTTCTGTGCTCACTGGAGGCTAGAAATGGGCACTAAAATAGCGTAAAATATTTCAGCTTGTGGGGCTCTGGCCCGGACCCTGCTGGGGAGCTTAACAACGCTCCTCCAAATCTCCTATTTGGGTTTGCCAAAGCCTGTCAAAAGTACTTTACTGGCAGTACTAATGTCATTTTTGAAACTAATGGCAAAATCATAAGATGAGTTGGCAAAATGGGAGCACTCCCCTTATTGGGGCGCTCCCCTTATGGACCTATTTGCCACAAAGCACAATGCCAGACTTCCTCGTTTCGTCAGCTCAATTCCCCATGATCAAGCCAGGGCAGTGGACGTGCTCACCCTGTTGTGGAAACACCTTTACACCTACCTCTTTCCACCATTTCGCCTCCTTCCTCAAGTGCTGATGAAGGTTGAAATGTCGCAAGGGGTCTTCCTGCTAATAGCGCTGAACTGACTGGCAGCAGCATGGTTTTCCCAGCTACTCTACTTTCTCGTCAACAATCCACTAATGCTTCCCGTGGTACCAGACATCCTGTTGCAACAGCAAGGGACTCTGCTCCATCACTTCCTCGGGTCCCTAAGGGTACACGGGTGGCTACTACCACCCGACTCAGCCAAGAGGCAGGAGTTCTTAGGAACAGGTCGTCCGCATTCCAAGCAAAGCCATTCGAGCCTCTACCACCATAATTTACGACAGTCACTGGCAACGATGGTTTCATTGGTGTCACCCAAGGAAGGTTAATCCATTCCATCTCCCTCTGCACAAACTCCTAGTCTTTTTCACTGATCTGTTCAAAGAAGGCCTCAAATGCTCTACAATTCTAGTCTGTCGTTCTGCTCCGAAATCTGTATTTAAGGCAGCAGGCCACACTCACTTTTGGGCGAGTTTTGTATCTCATCTTTTGTCAAATCTTTTGAAATCTAACGTCCATTTTTCCTGACTGGGACCTTTCTGTCGTCCTGGACTCTTATGAATCCTCCCTACGAGCCTTTAGGTGGCTGTCACATCAATGCTCTAACTCGAAAGACTGCCTTTCTGGTTTCTCTGGCGGCTAGCGTTGCAGCAAAGTACAAGCGCTGTCGTTGATCCTTTTTACTGTATTGTTGCCCAGAAACGTACGGCAGTTTTGTTGATGCCAAGTGAGTCCTTTCAGGCTAAGACCCAGAATCCTTCCGAATCTCCGACTCTGGTCGTTATTCCAGCACTTCTAACCTTGGTGATGTACCAGAACGTTTTTTCTGCCCAATACGTGCCTTCCGATTCTACATTAAATGAACCGACAACGAGTTATGGAAGGATAGGACGCAGCTGTTCCTTCCTTTCGCTAGACTTTGGTACGACTTCGGCCAGGATGATCGTGTCATGGATCAAGACTCGTCATGAGTTCCTACGAAGATCTAGACATCAACTGCACAGATAACAATAAGAGTTACAGCCCACAAACTTCGGCCATCTCCACGTCATGGGCTTTCCTGAGCAACACACCTGTTTCTTAATACTTCAAGCAGCATTTTGGAGACGCGCATCGGTTTTCGCGTCCCATTGCCTTCGTGATCAACTACTCAGGTGAAAGGGTTTCATCGTCAACGCAAAATGGGACCCATTGTCACAGCCAAACCGGTTCTTCAACCCACATGAACACAAAGCAGAACTCCTCTTTATTTTCCCAGCTTGCTGAATAAGACTTCAGCTTCCTTTTGTCCAATTGGGATTATTCCCGACATTTTCTGGTATGTGAACTTGTTTGGGGCTGCCAGCTTTTATCCGCGGGGTACTCGTTCAGGGGTGCCACTGCCTGTTTTGACGAGGTCTACTACCTCTAATGCTAAAAATTATACGTAATGGTTATCTTCTGCGGCAACTTGAAACATTAAAATGCTGGGTGCAACCAGCTGATTTTTGTGTCTATTACCTAACCGAAAATGTCCTTACCTATACCCACTATGCTTCCACTTTTATTTCACCACCTGACATGTTACGAGGAACAAGAGATGAACGCCAGCGCTCGGTGCTTTTATAGGAGTGCTTTTATTAACGCACGCGCACTCAGTTAGCAAGCCTGCCGGCACTGACCTTTCAATCTCTTCTCTAGGAAAAAAGCATTTGAAAACAAGGATGCTAAAAATTATAGGTAACTTATATTTTCGGTTAGGCAATAAAAACAAAAATTGGCTGGTTGCACCCAATATTTACGTAACTCAATGAAATAATAACATTTGATGGTCGCTTCTTATCGCTACAGGAAGACAGGCTACCGTAAAAAGCAAAAGAATTCAGTTAACAACATCGTTAGTTTCATTTGAAAACATAATGCTTGGAGAAATTTCCTTCAACATGGCCCTGAAAGAGGCATTTACACTAGCGATGGGAATCCCAAATATGAAACTTAACCTATATGGCAAAGCACTTTATATATTTAGAACGTATACCGCAGACGAAGTGTTTATACCACAACACGATAACAATAACATGCATGCGTCTTATAACTTTAAGATTCCTCGTGGCTATGGCAAAGTGAAGTCTAAACACCGTATCTGAATGAATAGGCCTACTCTGTAGCGCAATTCTCTGCTGCTGCTACTTACGAAATCACTAATCAAGCCCAGCCCAGGGGGCTTAGTCTCGACTTGATCGTTTTCAAAACGTAAGCTTTTTCGTCAAAAACGCATCGAAATCTTCGCTTAAAACGTAAGTTCACCAAAAGTGGCAGTCTTGAAACAGATCGTAAGCCGAATTTCATCGGGTTTGTCGATTTGTAAGAGAAATTTCGCATCCTCTGCTGACGCTGGGTTTGAGGTGTCGTTTTGGCATTTCGAATCGCCTTTTAGTGTCAACGAAGAAAAAACAATGGCGGCGTATTCTTTCGCTTCGCTGATAACAACCACCGTAATCTTCGCATATTTACAATTCGGGTAGCTATGTCGAACAAATTACAGCGCTTAAAAGTCAGGTAATCATTCAAGAACCTGTGGAAAATATCGGACTATTATTTCATGCGATAACTATTTATTTGTCAACTCGACAAACACGGCGAGTCATTGTTAGGGTTAAGCCATTACCGGGTATTCGACTGTCATTTCACGGTAACGCCGGTTGATGCTAGCCGGTCCCCGCTACGCCTCGTCGGCGTGCTAAGCTGCTTTCCACGGCACGAAGACTGCTTGGTGAATGCGTGGTCGCATCGCGTAGCAACGGTGATAAGAGAAATATATTGAAGCTACACGTTTAATAAAAGACAAAATGTTTATTTAAATTCAATCTTCGATCACTAATAAGAGAGAAAATGGTTTCTACTCCGGGAGATAAGCCTCAGGCAATTTTGTTGCAGAAGAAAATTCTAAATCGGCCCGTCGTTAGTGAGCCATACCATAAAAATATTTTATTTACCTTTAGGCTATATCCACGCTCTACCGACTCGGCTAAAAATAAGTAGACGTCATGGTACGAAGTCACTCACTCCTTACACATTTTATATTTTGGAATAAAAAATGGTTACACCCCGCCCCACATACGTTACGAGAAATGTTTTTCTCCGCACCTCCCCGCAGTGGTGCCCAGGGGGGGAGTACGGAGCAACTCCTAAATGTCATTTTT
>JAHWFP010088308.1:0-39185 GCA_023313725.1 Lithobius niger | reverse complement strand
TTTTTTTTTACGTATTGTGAAGACATCTACAATTGTTTAAAAACTTGCAAAATAATAATATAAATCACCAGTTTCTTTTTTTTTTTGAAGGTAGAATATTTGTTTAGGTATGTTCGTTCAGTTTGGAGATTTTCAGCAGATTCATGGCTGTTCAGTTTGGCTGATAAAAAGGTGTTCAGCACAGCAAGAATGAGGAGAAAACAAAAGTACAAAAAACAATGCCGTGAATACATCAGTTATCACCAGATTAAGACTGACTGTTTCAGAAAAAAACAGCAATCGGTGTGTGGATTTACTAAGGCATGTTAACGACATTGTTTAGAAAACTAATACACAATGCCACAAAGTTTCGGTGGATTAAGGACAGCGTCCACCTTCAGCAGAAGCTTCAGTACCAAACGATACGACCATTACATAGCGTCGTCTGCTTTGTTGTGTAGTAAGTTTTATAAACAACTGACTGTTTGATGAAAACATGGGAAAGAAATATATTTTCAATCTTTGAAAGATTTTGTACTACGTTTTACTTTATGGATCATACTTTTTTCTTTGTCTATGGATCGTAATTGGCAGTGTACTTAAGAACTGCATAGGAACATATGGAAATAACATTCAACACAACAATAATGTATAAAAAATTGTAGCAGAACTGAATACCAGAAGAATAGAAAGAGATCTATCTAATCTTCAACGATGCTAATGTCTGCTAATTGATTTAGCACCGATTTCGAACAGCACTCCCAAATAGAGAAATGCCGTAGATACCACAGTGCTAAGGTCACTCTTGCATTTATGCCAAAGCCAAAAAGTTAATAAAAGTCCCTCCCGCCAGATGGTTAACGAAATCACAAAGGGTATTTTTCCTTCTTCTGACCGCCGAACTAACGGCAAAATATGTGACTTAACATTTCCAACGCAAAACAACACATTCAGAATGTTACATGATGCTAAGTAGTCCACATTATGTAGTCTATATCATTCACTTTCAGCATTAAAAATTGTTTAGGTAGCATTCACAAATTACATAACACTGTTCATAAGCTGTTCTTTACCTATGGGCATAATGACCTGTGATTACAAAAAAAAAATTCCAATTTTATTTGAACAGAAGTTAAAAAAGAATTTAGCAAAAAATAATTAATGAAAAATAGTGTGTTACTTAACAGGGGGGGGCGCCCCCCCCCGCGGAGGGGGGGAGGGGGGGGGCGAGGGGCGGCCGAGTGCCTCCAAGCATCATGTGATTTGTGAACGCTCCCTTAGATCGGAATATTCTCCCTTACGAGAGTTAAACATTACTTTTACACAAACTGCTTCGATATCGACACATGTTCCTTACTATCTGCAAAATACTAACTTTCAGTAGGTGCTAAATCGTTTTCGATTTGCTGTTCTTACCCGAATTTTTAAACCCCTGTACCTTTAAAACCAGCAATGCAATGAGGTTAGCCTATCAGGCGCCTAGTGCGCATACGTCATTGCCTTAATAAGGCAATGTCAGCCATGTTTAAAACTCACTCAGTTTTTCGGGTACTACTCCAGTCGGACGCATGAGAACTTGTGTCCTGCTTTTCTCCTGGTTCGTCAATTTGGTTTATATTTTAGAGAATTTTTTATTTTGCTACACATAACAATAATAGGTCTACCAAATAATTCAGTCCACAAAGTTATTTAGTGACAAGAATGTTAACTCTTTGAACGGGTATTGTTGCTTAATTAAGAAGCTCTCCTTGGGCAAAGAAGGAAAATGAGCAATTACATCTTTACCCAACAATAATAAATCTGTTTAGTTTTCTTTACAATCGAACTTTTCGAACAGTGCGATCATATTGCGAAGAATTAGGGGTGTGCGAGCTCAATAATTTGACTTCGATTCGAGTACCTGGCCAATGATTCGAGTAGTTATTTTTCCGTAACTTTTAATGCAAGCTCAATGTGAACTGTTAAGTAAAATAATACTGTAATATAAAATTGTAGTAAGTCTATTCTTCAACCAAGTTCAATATTAACTGCCAAGTACAATATAAAATTGTACCAGTGCTCGCTACAAAACACGCATTGAAATATCGGGTCAACCCATGCTAATTTAGATCGCAGGCTAAAAGTAGCCTATAAATTCAAAAGCTTTAACTCATTAACACGTAAGAATGTAAGTTGATTTATTTTAAATTGGTTTTATTGATTTCTGCAACATTTTATATGACAAACTTGAAACATTCGAACTTTTGTATGAAGGAGCCGTTGGAGCTTGACTGGACCCGAAAAATTCGAGTTTTGCACACCTCTACTAAGAATACGTTCAATTGTTATAGCGAGGGGCACGAGTAGAATCCCGCAGGTGCCAACACACCGTTGTACATGTGTTTAGGAGTGCCCGTGGTTTTCGGCCATCATCCTACACACAGTCGATGATCAAAATTGGTGACAAAAAAGGGGGAAAAGTATATGTTTTTTGAGTTATTCAAACCCTTGGCAATTGAAAAAAATAAGTACCGTAAGAGAAAAAAAAAGGTAGGGAATCGTACCGTACTCGCTTGTTGACAATAACACCCAAGGCATGCGGAGTGACGTTGTACACGCGGCCAGTTTTTCCATGGTAGACCTTATGGGGCATACCCTTTTGAAATGCTCCATTACCCTACAAAGAAATAAATCTTACATTCATGGATGTGGCAATTATGGGATAACATTAAGGCAATTACAAATATTAACATTCACACAATGTTGAACTAAGTTAACGATGGTTGACGGAAGGTCAACATGGAAATCTTGATGCACAAAGTCCTGCGTTTTTGTTTGAATTCATTTTGGAAAAAAATATGCTTACATATTTTACTTTTTAGTATATAAACAAAACAGGGGAAAAAGGAAAGGCATTATCACTACGACCTTCAATGTTCTTGCAAAATCTCACATCTTTATTTACAAATACAGAAATGTGTTTTGGCATACAACCAACAAAAGTAAAATGGGGGGAAGGGGGGGGGGGGTGTTAAACCTAGATCTGTGTTTAAAGTCAGCTCGTGTCGCTTTTTAAGACTCCCCACTTGCTTTTAGTCTTCATGCATTTGCTTTGCCTAAACACAAGAATTGGCTGGTCAATTATGCTTGGCAGAGGAATTACCCATTAGCAAGAATTTACAGGGTTAGGGAGGAAAATTTGTGACAGACCTCATACTAAAACGTCACAGATTCATTCCTGTTTGGTCTGTTTAAGTTTATAGAGGGTGCCACAAGGGAATTTCTACTAGAGTTTTCAGTGTAAATTAAACTAAACTAAACTAAACAAAACTAGCTTGTATTTAATTATTGTTTAGCTCAGTTGTAATTTAGTTTACTTTAGATTTTGGCTGACAAAATGAGCAAAAATTATCAGATGGAACGCATGGTGTCCTCTGAAAGCTCGAATGGAACTAATAAGAAAGATTGTAACACGTTCCAATAGTGACTTTTTCGAGTTACAAATTCTCTATTAGGCTAACAGCTGGAGGCCGTAGAGGGAAAAAGAGGTGAGTAAAGATAAAAATAGACCGAGCTAACATTGGCTTGCATGCAAGAGGAGAATGGGTTGAAATCAAAATCAATATTAAAAATAAAAAATAAAACCAAATGACAGGGGGCGGGGTTCAGTTGACAGTTTTGGATAATCAAGGGTCTACTGTCCTTGTAAGCAACGAGTGCAGTTCAGATCTTTACAGAAAAAACGCTGTACAAAAACCAACACTAGCACTTTATTACTGTACCTTGATATCAACAATGTCTCCAACTTTGTAAACTCTTAGAAAAGTTGAAAGGGGTTCTACTCCATGCCTCCGAAAGGCTCTTGCAAACATGTACCGAGTACCTCGGCGATAACCCTTAGGATTCGTCATCTTGATTCCTGATCAATGACCTAACGAACAGAACATGTAATAAGCATATCATTTTACAACCTCCAAAAAAAGCCCAATTTTACCTGGCAAGGAGGTCAAAATTGGATTCTATTGCCTGAAAGAAAATATAAACTACCTGTAATTTTTATTGCATTCAGTTCCTGGGTGATTGTTACCCTGGAAGAATCAAAACTCTCTAGATACGCCCAGCTCAGTCACCCACCTGCGCATGCCCGGCCAGGCATGCGCAGGCCCTACATAAATGGTGCTACGGCGTTTGCCAGCCATCTACTTTTCCTCACGATATGTCAGCCATGATGGTGACTCAAGAGGAGGGGTTAGGTGGGTAATTACAGGTAGTGTATATTTTCTTTCAAGCAATAGAAACCAATTTTGACCTCCTTGCCAGGTCAAATTGGGCATTCTAGTTGCTGGCTCGAAAATGTACACTACCTGTAATTTTTTTTGCATTCAGTTGACCTCGTCAATATAGGTGGCGGGCACCGTCATGGCGAGTTCCCAAGGGTGTGAGCTGGGTCCCCAGTGACTTGACATCCTCAGATCACGACCAACTTTAGTGGGCAAGGCCGTGGGAGTAAGGAGCAACCCTTTCGAAAGTCAATCCAGTAGCAATCGCCACTTGGCCAGTAGACATTACAAAGCACTCGCCATTTCACAATTTTTACTTGCCACATACCAAATACGTCTTGTATGAAGAAAGGTTTCTCTAATTTATGTATTAACAAAATTGTGCAATTTTCTTAAACTCCAGTATTAATGCAGAAAATCCAGTTATATAACCTTTATAAATCTGAGCATAACGCCGCAAACCGTTCGTCTCTAACTTATGCGGTTCCAGAGATACTCCTTTTTTAGTGGCATGTTCTGTAGCTAGTCGCCGATATGGCGAGTAAGGCTAAATTCCAAGTCGCCAACTGTTGATTTCCACTCGCCAAATGGCGAGTGGCGACAGACATTGGGAAGGGTTGGTAAGGAGGGAACTTTCCTTTGCCAAAGTGAGTTGGTGAAGAAGTTCGGCGAGTTTCAAGATTCCAGCGTTGGCTTAGGACGTGTGTGTAGGGGGGGGGGGGGGGGGGGGGGTGAAGTCAGAGGTTTTTAGGGGATGCCTGACTTAGTGTTCGATCCTTGATCGGGTTCCATCTTGGAGGAAGAGGATGGATTTCTGAGAAGTCAGATTTCATGTAAACTGCAGCGGTTGAAGGGTTTCGGGTGGTGTCCATGGTTTTCCGGGTGGAAGGTTAAGGGTTTTCCGTTGAGCAGAGTTCGGTCTGGTGTGAAATGGAGATGCGTTTAGAGAATGAGAACGGAAGCACAGTTCCATAGGTTTGAGCAGGAGGTTTGCAAATTTCAGTGAGAATGTTCCAGATGAAGGTCATCGGATGGGTTCATGGGTTTGAAGGCAGTGTAGTGCATGTTAGTGTGGGTTAGTCCAGTCTGGAGCGTGGTGGTGATTGTCGAGTGGAGTGCAATCTGACATGCTGCCAGGTTCGGACCCCAGAGGCGTGTGGAAGCCTGAGTCAATGTCAAATGAGGAGTTGGATGTGACGTAAATAGTAAAGATGTAAAAGGAACAGTGTTTGGCTCGAGTGGTTGTAGAAGTTGGTGCATGATCCGTAAGAGGTAGCCCGTAAGTTGCAGAGGGGTTGTGAGCAGCTGTTGACGAGTCAGGTGGGTCAGAGTGGGTGGTGAGATGTGTCCATGACGGGGTAAAGAGGGCGTGAGATTGGAAAATGTGGCTTTGGGCGAAATACCTGGGCGGATGAGCAGTTGTTCCATGATGTGGGGTGTCAGTAGTCACTTCAGGAGATGGTGGAGCAGTGACTGAGTGTGGAGGGAGTAGCGTGGTATATTGCTGTGAAGTGCTGGAGGAGATGGTGAGAAGTGAATGAGGACGAAAGGTTTTCCATTGGAATCAGTTCATGGTTATGCGTGAAAGTGGCGATCTGCTAACGTGCTGTCGTTGGAGGTGATAGCACATGGAAATGAGTTGAGGTGGGAAACGGTATGAAATCAGAGTGATTTAGTTTGATGAGGGCTGCAGGAGGGAAGGTCCGCAGCTAGACGTTTAGAATCAGGGGCCTGTGGAGTGAGGAGTTGTAGGCCAGATTGAGGTGACAGCGGAAGTAGTGTAGTATTGTTTGCTTCTAGATGAGGTCTTCGAATGATTAACTGCTTTAGCAAGAGCTGAAGAGTCTTCGGCGAACTTTGGGTAGTCGGAGAGCATGTGTTTATCAATTAACACGGGGCGGATGAAGAACGTGGAGCATTCGGCGAACGTCAGGTTGTTGAAGTGCGTGGGGCATTCGCTGAGCGCTTGGCTGCCAACGAGTGTTGGCTTACGACGAGTAGCGGCTGGTGGGCGTGTGGTAGTCATTCCCTTGTCAGTGTTGATTCCCAAAAAGGGCCAAAGTTCATTGGAGAGGGTTGATCATAGAGACATCGGTGAGAGGTCTTCGTTTACAGCAAGTTCGGCGTGGGGGCAGGCTTTAGGAGAGTGTTGAAGGTGATGAACGTTCGGTTTTCGATGAGCGTAGGCTTTCGGTGAACGCAGAGCTTTCGACGAACGCTAGGCGCTCGTCGGGTGTTGGCTTTCGACGAATGTTGACATGGAAGGAGAACCGAACATGAAGTCGAAGCGTTGGGTCCTCGAAATGAGGGTTGAAGGTGCGTGGATTCAAGTGGGAGCAGGTTGTTGAGCGAAGGATAGCAGAAGTTGGGTGTTGTTTCAAAAACCTCAGCGACGAATTATGGTCCATTGTGAGAGGATAAGGGATGCTATCGGCGAAGGGTTATTCCACTTGAGCTATCGGCGAACGTTTGTGCTCTCAGTGAAAGGTTCGGTGCCTGGGTGTTCGGTGAAGGCACTGGAGAAGGCCATTTTAGAAGAGCTGCGGAGTGTCAGTTGTGGCGTTCCCGTGGTTCAAAGCTGAATCCCGTGGAGAGTCCACTGTTTTCCTTGGAGGGGTGGAGTATGATTGCATCAACGGCATAGAGCAGGTCAAAGATGGGAAGCCAGGAAAATCCGTGTGGGCTAGAGTTAATGAGGCCGAAGAAGTTGTTGGAAACGTCGATCCTTGGGTTCATGGAGGGCTCGGAGGTGAAAGGGTCCATTGAGCCGCAGAGTTCATTGCGAAAGGAAGTCGGAATGCTTTCAGTGAAAGGAAGACGGATGCTTTCGGTGAAAGGAAGACGGATGCTTTCGGTGAAAGGAAGTGGGAATGCTTTCGGTGAAAGGAAGACTGATGCTTTCGGTGAAAGGAAGTGGGAATGCTTTCGGTGAAAGAAGTCGGAATGCTTTCGGTGGAAAGGAAATTGGAGAGCTTTCGGTGAAGGGTTTTTTTTATCCTGAGCTATCGGCGAACGCTTATGTAACTGAAGGGTGTGGTGAAGGACGTTCGGTAAAGGGTTCTTCCTCTTCAGCTTTCGGCGAACGCTTGCTTTCGTGAAGGGACGATCGGCGGCCAGACTGCGAAAGCCGAGGGTGGACGACGACGGCTGAATGACCCGACGAGTAAGTTTAAAGTTGACGTGGGACGTTTATTCCCCCATAAGGTACCAGAGGGTGCGGGATTTCGACGAAGGGTTTCTTCTAGGTGAGTGAACGAAGAACGACGACGCATTATCAGTGGCGAATCTTCTTCCAGTGGGCATACGACGAGCACTGCGTGCTTCAGGGGAGGGCAGAGAAGCAGTCGACGAAAGCAGAGTGGTTGAAAGGTTTCTTCGAAGGTGTGGTCTTTCGACGAATGTAGAGGCTTTCACGAACGTTTTCTGAAGCGAGGAGGGTAACAATGGCGGTGTGTCGCGGCCGGAAGCTGGAAGAAAAGAGATGGCTGGCTAACGCCGTAACACCATTTATGGAGGGCCTGTGCGTGGTTGGCCGCGCATGCGCAGGTGGGTGACCGAGCTGGGCGTATCTAGAGAGTTTTGATTTCTCCAGGGTAAGAAGCACTCAGGAACTGAATGCAATAAAAATAACAGGTAGTATATATTTTCGAACCGGCAACTAGAAACCATAACGTTATAACTTAAATAAGGACCCATATTTTCTGCGGTATCGCAAAATTTGTAACTTCTAACATGAATTTTGATTCCGCTTTAGAATGGGGAGGTGTACACCGTTCGCTGAAGGAAAAAAATAAGAATGTGTGATAGCATAGTAAGCATATTCCACAAAATTTGCAATTTTTGCCAACTTAAATTCAGTAAGACTTATTTTTCATCAACATTTTACCAGTTTTTAAGGCAGCCTACTCGCTGACGATAGCGGTTTTGAAGTGGTAAATAGAATTTATTCATAATCGTACTTGTAGTGTTTGCACTTATGAGGTCTATTTTCGGTTCGCTTTTGGGAAACGTTTTTTTTTTGCAAAATCTCCTTTGTCGCATACTTTACAAATTCATGCAGCAATTTTGTTTGAAAGTATCGTGGAAAATATGGGTCAATAGTTAATGTGGGTTAAACAAATAAAGCAAAGTGAACTCAAGTTTGTGTAATAAGTGTGCCCAGAAGCAGAATATTTTCCGCCGGTCTGCGACAAGCTTTTTGCAAACTAAAAACGGTCTGCGGGAGGTGTCTGCAGATGGCAGGAAGGGTGTGAAGGTGGAATTTTGCATTGTGCAAAGTTTTGAGTGAGGCCCATTTAGGTTCATGAATAATTTTCTTGCAAGAACTTTTTTCTATACCGTTGTAGGTTGTTTTTGCTAAATAACTTGAGAACGATCAAACCTATCGTCATGACAATAGCACCATTCAAAAGCTCTCGAAAAAACGGTTAAAATGGCGTATTGGGACGTCAAAATCGGTCAATTTTTGGCGAAATTATCTCAAAAAGATGATCAGGAAACAAAAAGTGTAGGATAAATCGTACTGCAACACTACAAGCCGTACTGCGACGTAGCGTGTTGCTCTGATTCTGCTACAGGGTAAGTATGTACACGGCCATGCTAACAAGCATGCACACGTGGCAGTCCGTAGCGAGGCACTACAATCCGATAACAGGTTTTTTTGAATTTGGTTTTGTTTAGGACTAAAACCTTTTTTTCTTTTTCAATTAGTTCGATTTTTCGATCGAGTGATGCCATTTTTTTCTCCCCAAACCAAAACAAGTTCGTTCAAGAAGTTATTTTTGTTGACTTCACAAAGGCATTTGAGTCTGTTGTTCACCGGAAACTTTTGGCACAACTGGAACACTTGTTTCATCGGCCCCCTTTTGAAGTGGATTGAGGATTTTCTTATAAGTCGTACGCACCATGTCGTTGTCGGTAGTGTAACTTCTGGAATCGTCGGGTTGTCAGCGGGAGCACCACAGGCCTCTGTTTGGGGCCGCTTTATTCATTATCTCTTTAAGTGACTTAAATTACTGCCCAAATTTTCTCTTCACAAATTTGCTGACGATGTCAAAAGTATGGCAGTGCGAGTTCCCCCTAAATTTTTATTTCTTAGTTCCCTAAATGAACTAAGAAATAAAATTACGTTGCGAGTGGCAGGTTGAATACTTGAGGCTCAGTGCGGATAAGCACGTAATGTGTTTAGTCTGGCAATTAGCACGGTCAAAAATGTAATAACCCAACCACTTAAGGCGTGCCCGCTAGCCTTACTAACTTACGCAAAATATGCTGCAACGCAATAGCCTATTATATAATAAAAGCTATGCCAGAGAAAGCTTGCTTTCCGAGAACCAAGCGCCTTTAACAAAACACCTTGGTTACCGTTGTTATTAGAATCGATTTAGACTTATGCGAACGGTTTGTCTGTGTGTTCACGCTATAACGTTTTAACGAATTATCGGATTTCTGTCAAATTTGGCACACGGATTCAATGGCACATTTCTAGGTCTAAGTTCGAAAATGGGTCGAATTTGTCGGGGCCCCACTGATGTGTAATAACTGGACAACAAAGTTATATAGTCGAATGGCGTCATGCGAAATTAAAGTAGACTTGGGCCATCGAACTATCGTTCATGACTTAGAGCTTAGTACTTTTTTTTTGGGGGGGGGGGGGGGGGGGGAATATTTAAAACAACTTCTCCTGGATGATTTTTTTCTTTTTTCAGGGGCGGGGAGGAATCTGGCCGTACGTGGTCCACGTCGTTGTCGACAAATAAAATTTTCAAAGCGCCAGGACCAAGCGGTTTGGAGGACAGCATGGCACCTCCCCTGCCACAAATCTGCCAAACGGCGCTGAATATTTTTAATGTTGATTCAGTTCGCTATTCTTCTAATTAAACTTACAGTTTTAAAAATAAAACTGATAGAAGAATCCTAGTGGGTTCGTCTTTAGATGAGAGATGTGCGCCGCCATGCAATCCCATCGCAGATGATCAAAAGGTAGAAACGCAAGCGGCCACTGGTTTTACGGGTTGCGTAAGTGTTGTGGAGCCGCGGCCAAGAAATCATTTGGGTTTTGGGATTGTATTCTTTACGGAGAGGTATTTATTCACGGGCATTAGTAGCCATATCGATCACTGTATGTGCAAGACAAAACTAATCGACTCTCACTATAATTGGTTTAAGCAGGTTTATTTTGGTCTTGTATTTTTTTCATTTCCTGCGTTTGCCGGCTCCATATTTCGTCTTTTCCCCACACTTCAAACATACCTTTTCAGTTTTTACTTTGCCTTTAACTTGAAGGTTTCTAACCTTTTTCTGCATATTTTCCCGGGGAAAATCACAATTTACACCCACCATTATCCAGTAGCCTAATGGAGAAGCGTTACCACTTAATAATTATGGTAATTTCGTGCGTTCTCAAGTAGGCTACAGTATAAAATTGTATACAGTTTGAATTACAATGGCGAAACGAATACGAAACGAATGGTGGGTGAGAGCTAATTGATATTAAATGATCAGTTTGAATTGTGTAAAGGTACTGATTATTTCCCAGATAATGTTGTAGGTAAACGAGCAGACAAGCTAAATACAAAAAGAATGATACGTTTTGTGAAGAGTTTCATTTTTGCATGTAGAATAAAAATTAAAAAAATAATTTTCTGTTGCGGAATCAAACCATTGCAATGGGACTACCAATAGTCAGTGGCGCAACGGTTTAGACCGCTCGGCTAACGGCATAAGCCTACCTAATCAAAATGCAATGTGTTAAGTAATATTTCTTGCAATTCTTTTTCCAGCTTCATTGCCCCACATCATCGCATTCGTTTTGTCTCTTAGCATGTGCGAAAAGACTCAAATGAGCATGGTACTGTGGCAAAGAAGAGTCCACTTTTTAACAATTTCTGACAGCCAAACAAAATCTTTGTCCCAAAAATGGGATGGGAAAAAGTTGTTCAGCAGATCAACCGAGATATTTCTTGCACAACGAGGAGATTGGAGAGCAGTCGGGATTCAGCCCTAAGCCACGGTTTCTAAAGGCAAACTAAGCCTTTTGTCACAAAAAAGGTATGGGAAAAAAGCTGTTCAGTTGATCTTTGGGTTTTTCAGCTTGGACTAACTACTCTCTTCAAGATGGATGAATCACGTACCACAGCTATCACACAAAGCTCAGACGCCAGATACTGTTAGGAGACTGGCAGCGTCACCAACTGCTCGGTCGGGTAAAAATCGATTAAGCATTACTAAAACCAATTGATAAGAATAGGCCTACTAAATTAATCGCTTAAAAAAATAGCACTAGTAAGATTAGGGCATTAAAATAATTTCAAGGCAGATGAGAACTCGTTGATCAAGTTTTATTTTTTTAAATCCAACATTCAATTTTAAAACGTGTCGTAGAGATGAGTGGAACTAAGTATAACGCTTGGTTTTGTGTTTCGTGGAGTGTGCCGAGTGGCCGCTAAGGCTGAATCTTCTTCAGTGGTTCACATTTCTTGTAACGAACGGAATTCGGTTTGAATCGAACAGAGAATAAGTTCTTCAACTTCGGATGAACTGTGAACACACGAGTATTCCATCAGTTTCTGAAGGTATTGTTTCTTCCATGTTTGGTTTCAAGTTTCGCCTGTCATGTTGTGCACTACAAGAATTTCGAACTGGCGCTACGATCGGTAGGAACACAATCGAGCTTACGGATAGCCGTATTTGATTCTTCCATCTCGAAGAGAGTAGTAACTAGTTGGTCCAAGCTTCCAGCACGAGAAGTGGAGCTGAGGTGATGTGGTGCTGTTCCCATAAACCACAACAGACAACCACCACCAACGATCAATAGTTCTTTTAAAAAATTGCATGATTTTGTTTGGGGTTTTTATCGCAGTATAGTGACCACCCCACATCCCTACGACAGCCATTACTACACGAAAGAAGTTTATAATTGTTTCTCATCCCGATTGGTGCGTAACTGTTTCAAGCCCATATTGACCACATTGCCGGGACCGTAGCTGCGTGAATATGGGTCATAACATAGCCAACACAAACATAAAGGTTTTTTTTTTAGGAAAACTTGCATTAGTTTAGAGTTGACCAAGTTTGGTTAAGTGAGGTATGTGATTAGGAAGGTTATGTTCACTAACAAGATCTAGGCACAGTCTCAACAAATTCACCGGGACCAGAGTTTTTCACACCTGGATCTCGTCACCAGAAATACCGCCTTATAGTTATATTGAGGACACAAACACACTGTGGCAGGGTGATGATACAGGACTAACTCTTTATGGCAGTGATCGAAAAATCGGCATTATTTCTTGCCGAATACAGACACTTACGAGAAATGAAAAAAAAAATAAAAGTTACGACGAGAATAAAACCAGCATATTGCCAACATTAATTTACATCACAAGCTGCTTCATTGATTTTACTTAAACGTGTGTCTTCAATTGTAATCTTGCACTGAGAACTAAAATAGGCCTACATACGACAGACACCACGCTTCGAGAAGGTGGGCAACTTTCAAGCTTACAATCATGCATTTGTTACGATTTAAAGAAGGAACTATACTAACTAACGATAAAACACTAAGTATGTAAACCTCAAGACGTGGATAGTGATGAACTATTGATCTTTAATTAAGGAACAAAAGGTTTTATTTATTAGCATTGACAACGTGGACTTACCGCACGACACAAGATGGCCGAAGAGGAAGGAGCTCCGTTCACGAGAATATGATATAATAAACGTAACACTGCTAATTTGAAATTAGTGTAATGGTTTGTGTAGCATTCTTTCAGTAAAATAATGCATAACTAACAATTTTGCATTAAATTAGTGCTGCTGATTTCATTAAACTTTATGTCTCATTAGTTAGAGAGTAATAAATTGAAGGCCATATGAGATAAAAGCTTAAGATTTGTTGTCATGGAAATGGGACCAGGGCCCGCAGCATGCCCGCAGTTTACTATATATCGGCCTTCATCATCGGTCCGACGTCTAATAGTTCTCATCTGGGTAATCCACCGTTGCTATCACTACAAGTCCTTGTTTAAAACCTTACTTATTAACTGACTTCGTACCCAAGTCACTTTACCAAATCCTGCTGCACGAAATTGGCCTATACAACAGGGTCAGGTAAATAATGTAGACAAAGTAGGCAAAGTTAGCTCTGGGCCTAAGATTGTAAACGTCGCTAACTAATGCCTACGGAAAGACACACATTATTTAATTTTAATTATGTTGTTTAAACATATTTTATTTTAATAAACCTACAGCTTTTACAATTATAATGTGTTAAAGGTTAAAGTGTGATAATTTATTGAAGTTTACAAATAAATTACAACTCTTACGTAATGTATCTGGTTAGAGAGTATTGATTCCACCCAAGATGGCTACCAAATTGAGCTGTTTGCTCCGTTTAACGAATTTGATGACTTGAGGAACTCGATGTCGATTTGAAGCAGAACATGGTTCGTAATTTGTGTTGGATGGCACCTTCTGTAATACTTGTAAAAAATTCGTACGATCGATTGTTGTTGTTTGTATGTTCACGCCATTAAAGCCAATGCACCCTTAATGTTGTGTAATGTAAGCGGTGGCATGTAAGCTGTAAAAAGTGTTTATGCGTATTTTGGCATAGCAGATTCCTTTACTAGGCTACGTATACATTAAAATATTGATTAGAAATTTAAATAAACATGTAAAATTAATTTTATTTTTTGTCATTAGGGCGCAAACGCATCGGCCCTCGAAAAGGAGATTGGGCCGGATCTATTTCCGGCGAATGAACATTATTTTGGACTGGTGAATGTAAGTTGATTTTTTTTTTTACAATTGAGTTTGTCTAAAATAAATATTATTGTTTCGTCATATGTTTATTGTACCACCCGCTGCTGTAAGTGTATGTTTTGCATTCAGTTTGGTCCTTGTTTGTTATACAGTTTTGTAACAGAACGTAGATGAATCAGTAGTGGCTGTACTGTACGTTATTTAAAGTTTTGTCTACGGTTGCTCACCAGGATACGTCTTGAAAAACATATGAAAATCTGGTAGCAGTTACGTTCAGGAAAGCCACTCAACTACCTAATGTAACTGTCCACTATAAATGTACTTACCTGTTTCTTTTCTGCAAGTGTTGTACCCTAAAAGTATAGGTCACTGTGTAGGTCACTGGGGCCTACACTGAATTCTCTACCTTTAGGCCTACCACTATATTTTTACCAGTTTGTTGTTTTTCTCTCTGGTATAACCAAGGACTTGAAAAACATTATTCCAGGATTGTGAAAAAGTATAATTCCTGCAATTTTCGGGCACTGATCTAGTTTAGCATAACAGGGGTTAATTTCTGTAAAAATAAAAGGAGGAAAAACACTTGAAATGTGTCTATGGGAGGCAATGCAGGGACAGTAAAAAGACTACCTAAAAATCATCCTATCAAGTGACATTTAAAGGTACGCCTGGCCTGCCTTATACATTCTGCCTGCCTTATAACAGCCACATGCTGATCGTCATCAGCGCATATACAACCGCCAAGGTCAACTGAGATAGTAGCGGCGTTCCTCGCAGAAGAACGCTGCTACTGTCTCAGTTGGCATTGTGCCTAATAGACCAACCAGCATGAACGCATTAATTGTGTCGTGACAAACCGGAATGATTATCGTATTTTAGCATCATAATTTATAATTTTTTTAGGCTAGTATCTTATAATTTTGATTCGGCGATCTATTGGAATAATTAATTTTAATGTGTATCGCATTAGTCTTTTAGATTTTTGATCTCATGGTAATTATTAGCAAATTAGTAATGCAGACACACAGATGGTTATTGTAAGCGCTCATAGGATCATACACGTGCATCCTGCAGTAAATATAGTTAACAATTATTCAACAGAAAATCTCCTAGACGCCACATTTTAAAACGGATTTTTACCAAGAGGTTGACTAGGCTAACAGTAAGTAAATAGACCTTTAGGGCTGTACTTGATGTGGAGGATCGAGAAAAATGGCGCTGGTAGGAATGTCCTTTTAAGTCTGTGCAACTGACCAAACCTAACCCGAAACATGTAGACCCTCCAAGCTATCATTAACAGGTATCGTTAAGACTGAACCACACATTGTAGGCCTACTCCGAAAGTCCTTGCTGTTTGTTAATATTTTTTTCTTATTATTATAGAATTTGTAGGCCTAACAGACAAACTTTGCCTTTACAGAAATTATAGTGAGAATTTTTGTTTCTTACACTGAAAAGACCCCAGCAAATCGAAAGCGAAACCGAATTACACTGATAATTCCCCTGCAAATCGAAAGTGATACCCTAAAACTCTAAAACCCCAAAACGAAAGAAAAACAAAAAGTCTCTAACCGAATTCCACTCGTGCTTCTATGAAATTCATAATTTGTGCATTTTAGCACTCAATACCTTTCCAACAAATTTCCATCACCTTCAGTCTCGGGAAATTAAATCTGGAAAGGAGTTTTGTGCTTAAACACACAAATTATCGATTTCATAGAAGCACTCGTGGTATTATAGCCGAAAATTTGATTGATTGCCTCAAAAACCGGCAAACTGGCAGGAAAATTGTCACGCTAAAAGTAGTTTAAGAATGCACTTTAAAATTCCTTGTTTTTAGCTGCTTCCAATGAAAAAATTCCTTTTCATTTATTTTTGTAATGTTAAAAATTCATTACTTCCTACTTTTTTCTCCCTAAAACCCAATACGACGTCTGAACGTTTTAGCACAAACTTTGATTTAACGCCCTTCTGAGACGTATTTCCTGGCAAATGGTTACCTTATATCCAACAATGTCTATCAAAAGCAGTATTGTTGATGTTCTTTTGTACTAGTGTTGGGCGTATACCAGGCGCTAAAATTATAACAATAGTTCAGTCAGTCCTTGTGTTGTAGGGCTCAAAGCAGTGTAATAATCCGTTAAAGATCAACAATGGTAAAATTGGAATTCCATAAACAATGCACAAAAGTGGAGCCAAATTTGTGTAACTTTGATGCTACAACCAGGTAAGAACCAACAGAAAAATAAAATTCGAGTCCAAAATTCAGTAGCCTGCTTGGTGATTATTTTTTATGTGTATTTTTTTGGAGGGGGGGGGAGGGGCTACGTAAATGAAATTGATGATTCCATTTCCAACCTTAATTAGTTTGATTAGGCTACTTAAAAAAAAATACCGTTGGTACCGGAGGTACCGCCAAATTTTAAGAACCGTTAAATACCGAGTACCGCGGTACCTAGGCTGGTACCGGCACCGTCACAAAAATTTCGGGTACCGCCCAACACTATTTTGTACTTGTCATTTCTTGGGGAGAAGAGATGAGCTAGATGTACTGTTGACAAAACTACTTGTTTTGGCATACTCAGCTTAATCAGTTTGTGCTTTGTATGACTCTGTTTTTTGTTTCTTTGTTTTTCAGTTTGGAAATACTTGCTATTGCAATTCGGTACTTCAAGCCCTCTACTTTTGTCGCCCCTTTCGTGAGAAAGTATTGGACTACAAAGCAAAAAACAAACGAACAAAGGAAACTTTGTTGACATGTTTAGCTGACCTCTTTTATAACATAGCAACACAGAAGAAAAAAGTGGGAACGATCGCGCCGAAGAAGTTCATCGCTCGGTTACGGAAGGAAAATGGTAGGCTAAATAGCGTAGTGGTGGAAAAAATAGTTTTACTAGGTTTATCGTGATAACAGTATTGGGTATGTACCAACTAAAATCATATTTGAAACTGGCGCTTACCACGCAATGTCCTGTCTGCTAGTGGTTACCATGTCTGCCCTGACTGATTATCCATTACCTTTGAGTAGGTTTGTTGATTTGTTAAAATTATTTTGAGACAAGCTTCCTCCTGGTTGCCTGTAGTGGGAATGCCATGGATAAACTCAGTCGGGATTAGATGATGATTCCAGTTTTTATTACTCGGCAAAAGTCTCCAAATCGGGGCCTTTCTCAACGGGGTGAATGTGATGACTCGAGCAGCCTGTCTCCCTCGTAGTTCGTCCATTGACTCTGCCGCCAAGACCTCATCACGAGCTCTCCCTCCCTGAAATCTACCTCTGGGTAAACAGTACAAAGGGGTGCAGAGGACAATTTAGAGAAGAAAAAAAACATTGTAAAGCAAACACTTAACTGCTTCTTTCCTACAAGTGTTGTGCCCTGAAGGTATTGAACGAGAAATTGATTGAACTCTTGTAACAACCTGGTACAGTTAGCGATAATATTGAGAAACATGATTACATTGTAACACTCGAAACTAGTGGCTTACCGACTTCCAACAACAAAGTATACATTACCTACACATCACCATTCTCCCTATATCCACTCCCAACACGTACATCATCAGCAGTGTCTCCGTGGAACCCAAAACACAAAAGAAGTTAAGAATGCCCTGTCACAAACAATTACAATTAGGCCTTTTTGAGTCGTGCACTACTTTTAAGATTCTTGACCCTGCCTACTTAGCTGAATATACAAAAGCAAAACAATGGTCTCACAGAAAAACTGACAGTACAGAAGAAGATTACGAGTGATTCAACTCAACTGGAAGAAATTGTAAAAATTCCTGAGCACTCATTCGCCATTTAAACCTTCACTCATTTTTCATGTATACCACTAGAGGGAGGCCATTCGGAACTTAGGACCCCTGAAAACGGTAATATTTCATTCCTGCTCTACTCAAGTTGCGTATCGCGACATACGTGGTAACGCAAAGACTTCCTCGTGACTCGTTTCAGTCACTGCATAATGGTGGTCACTGCCCTTTGTCTTTGACTCACGACAAGTTTATGCGTCACCTGGGTGCGACACTGGCGGGTGAGGCTGGACGTGGCGCACTGTCCTCCTCATTAATAATCTAAGTTTGTCGTCATTCTCACATTACATTGCGGGGGTGCTCGCCGATTCAGAATTAGATACTAGAGTGACAACACGACAGTATCAACTGATACTATGACCACTGTTTATGCACAATCCTTCACGTATTGTTTGGCTAGAATGGGTGCCGAAACTTGAGACCGGAGCCATGCTGTACACGTAAATTGCCACCGGATGCCATTTGGATACGTAGAATGCTGTAAGCTGTACATATAACTGGGACATCCTCTTGACAACTGCAAATGGTCCAGTAAACATTGCTTTGTGGGGTTGGTCCAGACCACTGACGAGTTTTTATCTTCATCCCCCAGGTGATAGAACGTCATGTTGTCTCACTTTCTGCCACAGATATTTTACTCCACCTTGTAGTGATGAGTACTGTTTCGACACTATGAGTGGTTTACGTCCACAGATCGTGTCGTCAAGGTCGGGGTCGAAAAAGGCGCGTCTTCTTCCGGACTATGGAGCTCGTCCATAGCTTCATCATTCATACTAGTCAAGTTGTCGTAGAGTTCGACGTCAACTATGTCCTCACATCCTGCAAATTGTCAATGTTCTGCATGAAGTAGTTGCTTCCTCCTTAGTAGTGTTGTGACGGTGAAAGGTTTCAAGTGAAATATTTCAAATAAGTTTAAATAAGTTCTTTCCTAAACATCAACATCTACTGGAGAGTCAACTTCAATTCCAGATAAAAGATCAGGGTGCAGTGAAAGGATTTATAGATACAACGTCAGCAAATGACCAAAATACAGGGTGGTTCACAAAAAACTGACGACCCAAAATTTTTTAAGCGATAACTTTTTTTCGTTAGCACCCTCCAGAACCATAAAGGGACTTTCAAAACTACCTATTCTATTACATCTTCAGACCCTTTACGCTTCTGAAGGGTGCTAACAAAAAAGTTTGGACTAGAAAATTGTGGGTCATCGGTTTTTTGTGGACCACCCTGTATATGCAATCCAATGTTTGCAAGAGCTGTGTATGTGACTGGAACTGCTTTGCTTCAATGAAAGTTAATTGAAATATTTCACTTGAAACTTTTCACTGTCACAACACTGCTCTTTAGAACACTGTATGGCGCAACATAGACAGGAGCCAATTTCTTGGAGATCCTCTTTGACGCATCTAACTGGAAATGAGCCTTTAACTTGACGGGCTTGCTCACTGGGAAGTGGTGATCCCATCGTCTGGCATTGTCGCTCGGCTTTGACTTTTCTGGTTGCTTCCTTGAGATGAGGTCTTCGCTAGGGTGTACCAGAGATGGTGTTGATGGTCTTCCATGTATGTACGAGTCCTTTCTTGCATTTCTGGGATGATTAGAGACTTGACACTGGTGACAGGACCTTACGTTTTTCTTAGTGTCGCTGAACATCCCTGGCTTGAAAGCAATCAACCTGCGTCTCCATAGTCTTTGCAATAAAAATCCAGATTTAAATCAATAATTTTATCCTTCCTTAACATGTTTCAAATAATTTCACCACATAAAATTTCCAGTTTAAGTTTTAGTTCAATTACGATCAGTGTTGTTGAACAGCTGCTTATGGCGACAGCCTCTACTACAGGTGTGGAGATGTTGTTTTCAGCATTTGAACATATTACCACAAAAATACACAACCTCCCGGCAACAGTCAAGGCTGGAAAACTTCATGATTTTTGCTCGGAAAGTATTCAACAAAAAAATGAAACAGTCAAATGGATGGCAATGATTTGACTGAAGCCTAATCAACATGAAGTTAAAGCATTCTTTTCACCGGTAACTTAGCTTGTGGCCTACTATACTATGTATTTTATTAAAATTGACCACAGTCTTCAAAATCAAAATTAGGCAAAAACTATACATTTATTTTTTATGCTTTAGCTCTGTGTACCTTCATCTAAATAGTATCCACAAATTACCAGGGAAAAACATAGGCAAAAAAAAGTCTGATAAATTTTGATTTTTAAAAAAAAATCATGATTCCTCCTTTGTGGTGTATCCCAATTGTCCCAACAGTTAGGCAAAGCACTGACATTACAAGAATGCAATAATTACACTTTGCATGCTTTAGGGTGAACCCGAGATGCCTAATTCTCTCGAGACCTTCCTAATAGCGTCGAGATGCTTCTCCTAAGTTGCCGTAGCAACTGTTCGTTGTTTATGCTCATTCTCGGAAAATTCGCAGTACTGTGCGAATTTTCGGCTACTTTGAAGGTAGAATTTCGTTGTTGTTAGTCCACATTTCTTACAGTCAAGTGTCCTGTGATTTGTTTTCTGGATTACATCCGTTCGGTCATCTGTACCGATTAGGTTCCCTGTGGTCTTGGTGATGGGGTTCGCTGGAACATGGCAGCGGAGTTCTGCAAATTGAATGGAAAGCACTTTCCACCTGTAGGCACCTCCACTGCACACAATGGTAGTCTAGTCCCTGGATCCCGAAATGACCATCCAGCATTGAGACATACTTTTTCCCGCCAGTAACTGGTTTAATCTACACGTGACAAAGGATAGCTGTCGTTTTCAAATTAAAAATCCTGTAGTCCAGAATCGTTCTGAAGGTAACCATCCTCTTCTTCATTTAGAACAAAGATGCCCATTGACTCTTAGGTGGCTCGATCTTTTCTTCTTTCTCGACTTCACATTTCATCTTACCAATTTTGCACCTCATCTGAGGGGATTGCCATTAATACTTTGCAACATGCAGGGTTGGGTAAGATGTGGTATTCAAGCAAGTTTGTCACCCCAGGCCTTCTAGGAAGAATGTCATTGTTGTCATCCAGAAGGTTGTGTAGCTCCAGGAACTGTTGCATAGTCTTAATGTTGAAATTGCCATTTTATATCACTTATTCTATGCCAATCTTCCACGTGCGTGTGCTCGCACAGGGAGTGCGGTTGCCTGGGATATAGTAGGGCCGATAACGGAGGATAGGAGATGCAAAACGCCGTACCGCTAGTGCTAGGCCCGTTTTTGGCCCCCAAAACTGAACAGCTAAACCAGGAAAAATAATCGGTGGACTCGAGGTGGGAAGTTTAACTGCACTGTCTGGGTCATACCTCATAGTTAGTTACCGAATGTGGTGTCTTGGGAAGAACTTTAGGTAATCATTCGCTAACTGATAACTATCGAAATGCTTACAGTGACAAGAAGTGTATTGAGCTGTATTCTGCAAGCTTCGTTTCGTCAGAATAAGCTACTCTTATCAATGTGATGTGGGCATTATCGTCAAGTTGCAGCGCTGTCATGTGTGAGATGTTAGGACCACTGGTGGCAACACCGTCAGTGTTGTTGAGTGACAAATAACGATGTCATGACAAATAACGATGTTGTGGTAACAAAGTTGTGGAAGACTGTGTCTCACTACAACTTTTGAAGGGGCGAGGGATAATCGTCTAACTGGAAAATCCCATAATTGGAAGAACGTATAACGGAAAACAGTATAACGGAATATCATCTAACAGGAAATTCGTATAACGGAAAAGCGTCTAACTGGAAATTCGTATAATGGAAAATCGTGTAATGGGATAATTGTCTACATGGGATAATCGTCGCGCTCGCTGCGGCTATACATATAACATCAGAAACCGCAGTTAGACGTTAATCCAGTTAGACGTTTATCCATTATACGATATTCCGTTTAGATGCTTTTCCAGATTTTTTATTTAGGCAGATTTTAGACAATTATCCCATTAGACGATTTTCCAGTTAAACGTTCGTCCGACGCCCCCTTGTGAATGCAGCTGTTTGACTAACCTGCGTAAACATATTTATTTATGTAAATAAATAATGTGGTATACAAAACTGATTTTCGATTAACCTATGGTTCCTATTGTGTTGAGGCCCTGTTTCTATGTGAGAACTGCCAGATTCCACTGAATGAGTAGTCTACTCCCCACACACTATTCATCCTTTATATGCTCCTGTACGACTAATTTTTTTACTTTTACTCATTGTTTATGCCGATTTTTTTCTTATTTGATGCCCTAAATTGTTAAAAACTTGAGTGTTCTACAATTTTCAGAGCTATTCGACAACTATATGCAACAAGATGCGCACGAATTTCTCAATTATTTATTGAATACTATAGCCGATATACTTCAAGGTAAGAATATTTCATATCGATCTTTTGATGCTTTGTTTGGTTCTAGTATTCTCTTGCTATCGTATCCCACAGCGATATCATTTTTAATGCTAACAATCTTTCTAAAGCTGTAATTAATTTTATCTGATTTGCCACTACCACCAAATGACTGCTGTGTAATAAAATTTAGTACTAGGAATATAATCGAGTTCGAAGATCACAATTACTCGCCAAAGATGCTATGAAATATTTAGTTTATTTTCTGTGTTCTCGTTTGCATCTTGCACAGCAATTCCTTAGTATGAAACAAGCGAACATCGAAGCAAGCGAACGAATCCAACACCAACCTCTACGAGCGTATCTGGGTAGCTTTCCTTTCTACCACATGCAATATTTGTTGTAGCAATGTTAAAAAAAAAAGCGATTGTTGATTTCAAACGTGCGATATTGGCAGTAATGGTGTTTTTTTTTTTTTTTACCATTTGTAACAATTTTCTGCATTCCTCGACGAAAAGAACTTTAGCTATTGTATATTACAGCAAAAAACGTCTTTGTGTTGTTCATGTAGTACTTGGGACCACTAGCCTTATAGATCGGACTCCCTTAATATCTCCAATAACTAAAGTAGGAATTTCATTGTAGACCTCACCAAAGCTCCCTTATGAAATTTCAACCATATTAGAGGGAAATTGCGAACGTAATCATGTTCCAAACAGACAAATCCAATTTCAGTTGAGTAGTTCCTCGCTTGGCCAATTATAAGTTAGGCTACTCATGAAATAATAACCCTGTTGCAATAATGGACTTCCGATTTCTGCATCAGTAATGAATGATAAAGTGGTTGCTTGCAGTAATCCTGTTAAGGTTTCTAAGACCCACTGATTAACGTTGCAAGTTATCGTTGTACTGGCATCAATGAGACCAGAGTGGCCGGAGTACGAGACAGTATTTTGTTTAGAATTGGTTCCATTAAAACTGCATCTTCGTCTTATATTCACGTCCAAATCCATAACTTGGACATATTTTGACCGATTTTGAAGTTTGAATACACCATTCGAATAGTTTTTTCGAGAGCTATCCATTGGTGCTAATGAGAAGTCAGTAGCTCAAATGTTTTTTGAATTTAGCAAAAACTTAAATATAACCAAAATTGGACCTTAAAAAGTTACGGAGTCCACAATTAAAGAAAGAAACTCTAAAATAATGAAAATTACGATTCTGAGACTTCATTAGCTGAACTATTATTTCATAATAGCAACCAACTATATTGGCAACAGAGGCTCTGGCAGAATCTTGGGTGAAAGTCGTCCGTCTTGTAGTCGCACCTGTTTATTTTTGTTGAATTTATGAGCCCAAAATGGCAATTCACCTTATATTCGAGCCACCTTACAATCGGGCCAGTCCTTTTTACATAGTTTTAAGCATTTTAATTTTTTTTTAATTGAAATGCAGGGTAGAATTTTTGAAAATAAAAGTAAAAACTTTCGAAGTGTGTTTAAATGTTTTTTAAGTATATATTAACCTACATAACTAAAGAAAAGCTTGATGCAAGATTGTTCTTTTTACATAATTCAATTACTATACAGCGTGGTTCATAAAAAATGCAATGGCAGAAATTTAAGTAACGAGGGAAAAAAAAAGTTTGTCCGGAGGGTTTTTTATTTTATTTTTTAGTCCTCTCTTTTGCACATGAAAACAAACGTTTACCATTTCGTTTTTTATGGACCACCCTGTAATTTAACGTTTTCCTTTGGAATGGGAACTGTTTTTAAATTTGGCTCGTTAAACATTTTTTCCCTGCAGCTGAAAAGCATCAACAACAGGGTAATTTTAAACCGAAGAATGGCAATTATGTCAATAATGAGCACCAAAACAGCAAGCCTGATCCGACGTGGGTTCACGATATATTTCAGGGAACGTTAACGAATGAGACGCGGTGTCTTAACTGTGAAACGGTAAGTATTGTTTGCTATTTATTTGCATAGTGAAGATAAAGGGTTCGTTAGGGATGACAGAGGTCAGGGGCTTAGATAGGGATCGGCCGATAATGACTTTTTGCCAATACGATACAATACCGATGAAGGGTAAACCGACCCGATACAATCCGATGCGATGCCGACACCGATAATAATAATACAAAATCGCGACTAAAAGTTTAAATTACATACAAAAAATGCAACTTCGGTTTCTGGTTTTGCGTGGGTTCCAACTGTTGAGATTATCCAAAAAGTTTTGTTCTGTTCAGCAATAACAGCATTTTTACTCTTATTCCTACATATGGCTTCAGTACATTCATCTTCTCAGTTAGATGTTAGTTGGTTGTTGTAAAACTTGGAGCATGGAACTGTCACGTGCTACATTTTCATTACAAACTGAGCAAATGGCTTTGCTTTTCTCACTTGGTTATTGCTTTTGCCGTCCTTGGTGTCAGTTTTTCGGGAAAGACAGTTGCGTTTCTTGGCATAACGAATATCTGTATCGGAAGCCTTATATAGCGATATGGCAAAAATACCAATAAATACAGATTATACCGATGCCGTGTCAGTATCGGACTATCCCTAGGCTTAGACATAGTAAAGCTCTCAATAAATTTAAATCCATTTTATTTTTTATTAATTACTTCGGCCAAGTAAGCCACAACTGAGTGACACACAGTGGTTTTTTTTTATCCTAAATTTTACAAAAAAAAGAGCAAAAAGCAAATTCAATTGCTTGTGTGTGCTTACTAACAGGAAAAAATGCCATTCAAGACTTACATAGGATACATATGTAAAAAGCAAACCACATTCAATCGCATTCCTTCTTAGGATCAAAACAGCATGAATATTCAATTTCTCATACACATTCAACGAAATGTTATTTTATTTGAGTTTTCAGTTGTGAAACGGACTGGATATTTTTATATTTGTCTGGAAGATTATTAAACGTTAATTTCAAGTTTTTGTTGAAATTTGCTAAAGTTGGTTTAAATAACCAAATATTGCATGCATCCTGAGGGTGGTCGTGCTAGGATTATTAAGGACGATGCATTTTTCTAACAGAGGGCCTGCTTCTTGTGCTGTACGATTTACGTGTGGCTCACGGCACAACTGCAACGCAAGATTGATAACGACTGAATGCGTAAGCGACATAGCTCGTCGATAAGTGTTGATACTACAGGGCCACTGAGCTGTGACTGTTGGGGCTCGATCTTGTAGCATGCCAGCATAGCTGACCCCTTATTAGACTCACACTTTGGCAGGTCTACAGGAGTTGTAATCTCTCTTAGACAAAAAAAAATGTGGGTACAAATTCCGTGAGTTTCCATTCGTTTCTATGTATTCTCTTTGAGTAAACTTTACAAGCAACTGGCCGAAGCCTATAATAGGAACGTGGCTAATAAGGTAAAGGGCATAGCAAGTGCCATATGAGCATAGCTGTGTTTCCGCCACACGAGGGCATTGCTAACGCGCGAATCTGCCTTCACGACGCCCTCCTGAAGTAAAGTCTCATGAATGCCCTTATGAAATATCATTCGCTGGGAATAATTTTTCCTGCCAAGCACTCTAAATAATCTTACAGCCATCTAGCCTTAGTTAGATATTTGGATCGACTTGCATTCTGTGCCTATGCTTTTTTATTTTTTTAATTTGTAAAAAAGTTCTTAAAAGGTGCTGACACCCTGCTGTTTTGTGTAAAATTTCTACAAGTTGCTTCGTTTTATGGTTGCTCCGGAAGATATGTTTTAGTTACATTTCCAACATTTTGATATTTTTTGCAGGTTAGTAGCAAAGATGAAGATTTTCTGGACTTATCAGTCGACGTTGATCAAAACACGTCCATCACCCATTGTTTGAGAGGTTTCAGTAATACCGAGACACTATGTAGTGAACAAAAGTACTACTGCGAAAATTGCTGCAGTAAACAGGAAGCCCAGAAACGGTAAGTCGCTGGTACCCGATGCATTCGGTAACGGAACAACATGTTTATCAAATTTTACATGTACTCTGGCCAGCAGGGGATTGCTACTTGTAAAGCAAAGCTTGCGACCGACACTGTCGGATGCTCCAACGAAAAGTGAAGGGAAGGGGCATTGCATGCCAAGAGTGATATGCTTCGCCTCCTGGCGGGGAGCTACGGAAGTTTTTTGAAAGTGAAACTTTTAAGGTCTTTGGGCATGGAGCATTTGATCGAACAAATTAAAGCTAAAACTAAAGATTAGTATTTTCGAATACTGTAGTAGTGAAATCTGCCTTTATTGGCGTAGTCAGTCATCAGTTGGGGTGTCTACCAGTCAGGATAAAGTCTGGAAATTAGAAGTAGGTCAGGAAGTTGAGAATTTTCACCGCTGGTAAGTGAGGACGATGTTATTTTGTCTTAAACGGGCTAATAAAATAAAAATACTTCGAACTACACTTGGGTAACACATGGTACTGTTTTGTGATTCTGCTTTTTTTGTTTGTTTGTTAGGCCTAGCAGGGGAAGTTAGGTTTATAGCTGAGCAACCACGTGCTGTTTATCACACACTTTTTACTATATTGTGTGTTTAGAAGTTCTTATTACACCACAAAATAGAAAATTTCAAGACCGATTCATAGCGAGCAGAGACCTTTTATTTTTAATATTTCATAGACTTTTTTGCGGATTAGGCCTACCAATTTTTGCACACTCGCTGCGTGTCGCGGAAAATAGTTTTGCGTATTACGTGGTAGATTTGAATATAAATCTGGTTTGACATCTGTTTACTTGTCAAACACTACCGTTGGTGAAAAACGGTAGTGTGGGAATGCTGTGTGGAGGCAAAACGTCTTTTCAAAAAAAAAAAAAAACACGCTTCCACCAGAACCCTTAGTTTTCTCTAATGAGTCATTGAATCAGGAAAAAAGTACACAAATGTCAGGAAAAATTACGGAAATTTCAATGTGGTTTTAACTTTTTTGGTAGCTGCCCTGTCAGTGCATTGGCGCCGGTTTTAGGCAGCAGTTGTTAAACCATCGGAATTTTAGTAAAGCTGTTTAATTTCTGGGTGCTAAATTTTAGGCCTACAGTGATTTTAAATTTTATTTTCGAATTCCTTATAATTATTTTTACTTCATGAAAAGTATAACTTTAGTTTCACTTTACTGTCTTAAACACCTGACCACAAGATATCGGAATGGATATTTGCCGATGTTTTTCAACCTCGGCATAGGCATTTTAGCACATCTGTGCATCGTTACTTTAGATTAGAATGTACGAACCCTGAGAAAGACGTAAGCACACATCACTGCAGTTTTGAGTCTTCTGCCCCTGGCTTTGTGGTGGTGAGCCATAATTCAAATAAAATACAATTGAAACGGTTGTGCAACTAGAAGGAGTTGTAAACCACAACTTTTTGAATCATTATTGTACTTTCTGTACTGCCTTCTGTTTCGTTAACTTGTAAAATGCTGATCGAGCTATACTAATGCATGTCTTGGAATTTTCAGGATGCGCATTAAGAAGCTGCCCATGATTCTTGCACTTCACTTAAAGCGGTTCAAGTATATGGAACAGCTGAATCGATACACCAAGTTGTCATATCGTGTTGTCTTCCCTTTAGAACTGAGGCTTTTCAATACCGTAAGTGTTTTTTATTTTTCGTGTGAAAGTCCTTTGCATTTCCAATTTTTTTTATGCTAATTTTGACCTTTGAATTTCAGTCTGATGATGCATATAACCCTGATCGACTTTACGATCTGGTTGCTGTGGTGATTCACTGTGGAAGTGGACCTAATCGCGGCCATTACATCAGCATCGTGAAGAGTCACGGTTTCTGGCTTCTATTCGATGATGATATTGTAGATGTAAGTTTTGTGGTATTCAACAGACCTCCTGAATCTCAACCACAGTACATGTTTAGATGTTTAATTAGATAATCAGATTAGATTAGATATTTAATATTGGCATTAGCTAGAAGTATGATAAAATATTTTTTGTGTGATAATTTTGCCAATAAAGTGACCGATCATGATCTTACAATACACCACTCGAACCGCTTATTTGACACCTCTCCAATGAAATGATGCCAATTTCAAACTGATAAACATCTGTCGTTCTTACTGATGTAGTAAGGTTGTAACAATTCCAACCCGAGCTTTGCTGATCGACTGATAAACAGTAGCTTGGCAAGCGTTTTGTCCTCCGTAACCGTACCGAGTTTGCTTAATGGAGGCAGTCATGACATATAGACTCGCATGTAAACCGCACTTTATTCGATCATTTTTTTTTCAAAAAAGCAACCTACATCTTAGTTGCAGACAGATGATAATTTCGTTAAATATTGACCGATTTTCACGTACAAATACGCCATTTTAACCGTCTTTTCGCCAGCTTTCCAATGGTGCAAACCACAATTCACTAGCTACATCCGTTCCAAAGTTATTTTTAATAAAAAAATCATTTAGGCCATGAAAAAAAGAAAAGTTGGTTTTCAGGCCTGGAAATAAAAAGAAACGACGCGGCAAAAATAGCAGTTGCACATAAAAGATGGTGCTTAGTGAAAAATGAATATAAAATTACCATTCTTGTCGTCAAATAATTTTATGGAGATATGGTAAGCAGAATTACGAGGCAGTGTTCTGTATTTTACCCAAAATAAAAAATAATTCACCACAATGTACGAAAAAATAGGGTCGAAAAATAAAAAAATAAATAAATTCCGCCTGCCCGCACGGATTTCATGCGAAAAATGCCCGAGAACCAACTTTCCTTTTTTAAGTGGCCTTAACTCACATTTTTTAAATTGAAAGGATTCAAAATATGTTGCATCAGCAATGCTCTTGATGGAACTGAGGATAACATCTTGTGGGATCCCAACGAAGCTACAAAACATAAAGTTTCACACAATGATGCTGAATCGGGCAGCGAAAGTAGTAATGGCGGTAATTCTGAATATGACGAAGTAGTAACTGAGGGTGACTAGCGATTAAGGCCATCCATCAGCCATGTATTTGCTGTGTTTTTTGCAATTGCTGGGTTATCAGCAAGATTTACTGTGATTGCTAAATTATTAAGAAAAATATGTCAATTACCTCATAAATTTGTGGTTTATACACTTTTTTTTTCCCTTTTGGTCTTCTTTAAGGTGGGATGCGGTTTATACGCCAGTCTATACGGTAGTTAGTAGTAGCGCTAACATTTCACGTTTTCAGAGAATAGATTGTTGATAAGCTCTCTTTCCATAAAGAGAGCTTAAATTCACCAGATTTGTTACAAACTCTGGTCAAACTTAACTTGCGTACCACCGTGTAGATTAAGTCTAACTGGTGTGTTTTCCCGATAGAATATCACACTTGATCAGCTAGTTGGGCCTAATGCACAAAGCTACAAACGATAAAAGTTTCACTTTTTAATTTTTTACGTTCTGGAAAAAGATATGACTATCTACTTGATTGAGTGGGTGTCGATTTTCTTTGAAGTATCCAAAAATTGATTTTGATGAAATTAAACTTTGCTTTTATCAACGTCAGTACTAGCAGGAAGTTGAGCCAGCCAGGTATAGACAGCCAACTGAAACACCAGACATGTCTAACTGATACGGCCGTGTTTAAATCTGTAAACATGTTAGTTTTTTTTTAACTCATTTCAGCTTTATTATTATATTTGGTTTTATTTAAATCCCAGGAGTTGTAGGTAGCTAATTCTAACACCAGGAACTAGGATAATGATAAAAAAAATTGCTGATCAAGCATTTAAAAAAAATACTTTATATGATCATATATTGTATTCAGCCAATTTCTGAAAGATTTTCGTTTGAAACATGTTTAATTTTACACGGGATAAAACCAAACTACGTTTGTCTCGTGTGATTATTCAAAGTCGGTTTAGGTGTGGCTGGCCATGTGTATTATTGGGTGGTAGACTGGTTCTCATGGTGTCCCATGTACACCGGTATTCTTTTAAAATAAAAAAAGATGCCAAAATTATAGCATTAGCTCATTCAGCCCTTGTGTTGTAGGGTTCAAAGCAGTGCAACAATCAATTAAAGATACCACAATGGCAAAATTGGAATTCTAAACAATGTTTAAAAGTGGAGCCAACTTAGTATTTCTTTGATGCTACAACCAGTGTTGTTGGATAGCATGGATAGGATAGCATGTTAACTACAAATTTTAGAAGGTGGTTTATTTTAATCAAATATCTCGTCAAACATGCATTAAGTTTAAATCAGGGGGTGGAGGGAGCGGGATCAATGATTTTTTTCATTATAACTATATCAACAAAACACATTTTTAAATAAAATTTGTTATTTAAAAATTGGGTGTTAGCTAAGGCTCGGCCGATACCAACTTTGACCGATCCGAAACCGATACGGTCTGATGCTACATCACCAATGCCGATACTTCAGTGCATTAATTCCAGCAAAGTTAATGTTTCTTCCATATTCACAAAAAAAATTTGATGAAAAATTCCGAATCTCAAATCTTGCAGTAAAGTGAGTTTTTTGGCACCTGGTTTTGGTTTTTGTTAAATAATTTGAAAACGACAGAAGCTATTGCTCTGATATTGGCACCATTGGAAAGCTCTCGAAAAAAACTGTTAAAATGGTGTATTGGAACATCAAAAACGGACAATTTTTGGCAAAGATATCGCAAAAACCGATACTTGACCAAAACAGTTAGCCCGATACGGATCCGAAACCGATCCCGCTAGTATCGGTATCGGCCGAGCCTTAGTGTTAGCACTATAATGCCAGATACGGCCTCATTCATAAGTACAAGTAAAATCTTGGTACCGGCACTGGTTGAAAATTTCTGGTACCACCTAACACTAGCCGTGTGTCTGAACTATTCCTTCACTTGGTTATTTTCTAAAGTTGACAATAGTCACGAGGTTACGTGTGTGTCATTTATTGAGTCACAGGAAAAACACATCCACCATCAGTACATCTACACTTATTTAATATCAAGTGGTCACTTGTTTTAGCACAAATAAGCCCGCATCAATTTGTCTGTCAGTAATTTTTTTTCCTTCGATGTTGCAGAAAATTGATGCATCAGCCATCGAAGATTTTTATGGATTAACATCTGACATTCAGAAGACATCCGAGTCAGGCTACATCCTCTTCTATCAATCTCGTGACCCGCCCCACTGTACATAGATACCAGTTATCCACATTAATCTTGTTTTTATTGTAGGGATGAATTCAGGCAATTTTGCTGGCTAAGTGAAACGGAAAAAGATGGTGATAGTTGCAGGTGGTTACCGTTTGTTTCCTTAGCAAACTTTCATAATGTTCTGTATATATTTGTAAATTTATAACAGCTGGACTGAAAGTAATAATAAGAAAAAGGAAAAAAATAATAATAATATCCACGAACCTATTATTATTGTATAGAAAAAAATGCATTCGCAACAACAAACTTGCTGTGTATGTTGATATTCAAAACTGGATCTCTTAATGTGTAGGGAAAAAACACATTATCCTAAATGCAAACGCATACACACCACACAACCATCGTAAGAAGCACGGATTTAATTAAGTTTCATTTATATTTTTTCTTCGAATTGTGTGCGACTTTTTTTTTTTTTTTTTTATATTGTTATGGTTTTATAAATGTGCCTCACCTGTGTTTTAGTTACAGACCTTTTAATCGGAAGTGAAAGATGTCGAGGCAGAACATCCTAATGGTTTGGTTATTGTACTACCTTACACTGCGGAACCGTTGAACTAAATCCTTAAAATATTTTATTTTTCAATTCTGCAGATGTGTTTTGAAGTTTTGTGTAATTGTATGGCATTGTTTGGAACATTTTGGTACATTTTAATACTGAATCTGCATCATTGGTGTGAAAAAGGCCTGTGAAAGTAATGTTTGCTGAAATAAATGTAATGGAAATTAAAAGTAACTTTACAATAAATCTCAGGGTCCCTGCTTAACAGCAGGTTGCCAGATTCTTGAGTCTGCCCGATCGTTTTATTTGTACAAACTCTGGTTTTAACCTGGTAAATTTGTTGTAGTATTCGTGTTTGTAAAATGCTTTGGTTTCTCTAAGAGCATTAGGTTACGCCGAACCGAACCGAGCTTACACAGCCAATCAGCATTACCACATACTGGAGTATTAGCAGCGATAGTGCAGTGTTTATTTTTTGTATAATTGCTAGTTTAACGTGACTTGACTTACTGCGCAAAATTTATTTATTATTATTTTTCTTTGGTTTCATAGGTAAGCATTTTGCACTGTGTCTTTCTGTACCTGTTTTTGCTAATGCTGTGCCGATACCAACTTTACTGGTCCGATTTTCCAAGTTTTATTATTATTATTATTATAAGCAAATGCGTAAAATTAAGGCTTAAACACAGTGCGTTCAAGGCGGCTTTTGAATGTGTCGCTGTGCTGCTGTTTGTGAAAATGCTTACAGCAAGTCCTTTCCAATCATTGATGGTAACCACAGAAAAAAAGTTTTTTCCACTTTCCAAATGCACAGCGGGTTTTCTGACTTTAAAAGGATGTCCTCTTTTTTTGATATCCATACTAGTAAAAATTGGAAAATCGAGTCGGTGAAGTTGGTGTAATTATTGTAATGTGGTGCAGTTTTCTTCAAAAGTCAAATAATTATTAAAATATAAAATTTCAAAATGTTTATCTACAATTACATGGTAGCTAGAGTGATACTCGGTGATATCCTGAGCAAGATGCTGCAAACCACACATTGTTATCTCGAACAGTTCCCGAATTATTATCAATATTTTGGTGAAACATTGTAATATTGGTGGCTGACGTAATCCAGTATTGGCTCAGCTGTGGTTTTTGCTAACCAACAACCTAATCAGTATTGACTTTAAAGATGGCACTAGTCAAAAAAATTGTAAGACTTGTAATGGTGTGTTGCTGAATGTCAAAATCCATAAACTTTTGGTAAACTTGTTGGGGAGGGGGGGGGGCAAAATTGGTTGATGTTAAAAAAGTTTGATGAGCCATGTTATAGTGCAATGTCAGCTGTACTAATTATCAAATTAATCGAATACATTTTTGCAAATTCAGTTGATCCACTGAAGAATCATTATTTTTTTTTCGTAATGAAAGGTCATGCAAAGTTAAAATATGTTTCTTGCTGGTCATAATTTTACAGCCAAATAAAAATTAACGGTAAAAATTTTCATCTTGTAAAATTTGCATTAGAAATAAAGTTTCGAATTAATATTATTAGGTTTTTTTTTGGTAGTAATATAAGCTGAAGTAGTAAACTTATAGAGTGTAGTTACTACAGCTATTTTATATCATTAATAAAATGTAAATAAAAAGCCCCGTTAATGGGGTAATTTTTCTCAGTTTTTTTTTTTTAAGGTGCGGAATGATTAGTTTTTCATGACCATACCACACATTGTATTGGTTTTTGCTAAACAACTTATAGATGCTTAAACCTACTGTGCTGACTTTCTGCACCAGAAAAAGATTTTGTTGAAATGATTAAAATGTTTTTATTGGCATGTCAAAATCGTTTGAAAAATAGGGCATTGAAAAATATGCATACTGGGCGAAATTGGGCATAACCCAGAAAAAAATGTGATGTTGCGCTTTTTAGGTGATGCTGGAGAAACATTATTTTTTTAACTTTACATGACCCAAGTATTTTCTTTTTAGTACAGTATTCTCAAGGTTAGGAAAAAAACTGCTATGTTACACAATCGGCAATGTCGGATCCCTTTTGTATTTTCCTTTAGGCAAGTTTGATGGATTCTGGTTGATTTGCAAGTTCCATTTAGGGGCTGATATTTGTTTAAAAATAAATTGACGCAACTGTTGAATAGAACCCATAAATACTTATGTGCTCAAGACGAGGGTTAATCCGGTGACTTTATGCCAAACCAAAAAATTGAGCAATTGTATGTTGGTCCAATTTCAATCTTTTATCTTGCATCGTAGCATCTAGAGCCACACTCCTAGGCTTATTTGAGAAATCGCAGTTAAATGATGAATTTGTTTACATACAGAAGCAAACCCATTTCTGTTACCAGTAAATTTACAAACCTAAAGATTATATAAGGGCGCTATCCATTCAGCCTCTGTGTAATGATGTAAAGTCTAAAAGGCCCAAAGAAATGGGTCCACATCCGTACTAATATAATTCACCATAGCTACAACTCGTTTATGTCTGGTTTCTAAAACTAAATTTGTACAGTAAAGTTTTCACACAGTTAAATTGGAGGTTGTTTAAACTGTAAAATTTTGTGAATGCATTGATTCACATCATCAAACAGTTATCAAATCTTTGGTCTGCAGTGCAGAATTTTTTTTCTTCCCTCCAAGCACTTTTCCTAAAGCTCCAGCTTGAAGTGATGCCGTGTGGCCTAAGATTTGAAAACCAGCCGATGATGTGGAACATTGGCTCTAAGAAATTCTTAAGTAATCTAACTGCGAACTACCACAGGAAGATAATGGGGTAAGTGATTTCGTGTGAGTAAGTCATTTCGTGTGATGATCGCCTTGTAAAATGCAGGCAATAAATCTATTGTAAGGTAAATACCATTCATTGACGGCAGGGAAATCTAGTTACTGTTGAGAAATCGAGCATTTTGTTTTAATTTGCCATCGGCGATTATTTACAACATTGCTGCTGCATTTTACGTTAAAAGCATTTCTAATTTTGATTGTAGTCGAGGGAGGTTCTAATTATTAGCAAGGATAAAGAGATGATGCAGTAATACTGAAACAGAGTAAAAAGGCTTGTTTTGGAACCAGCCAGTTGTTGAAAAGCCACTGTAGTGTGCAGCTTAGTTTAATTAGGTTGTCTGGTTAAAAAATAATTGCAATTATGTGGTAAATATTGTCCAAGACCTTATTTTGTAAATAGAAAACATTGTTCCAAAATAAATTGCAAAGAATTACTATTCTTTCAAACAATATTTTTGTGCATTGGTTTTATTTCTTACAAACTATGTATGATTTGAGGGAAAGTGTGGTTTATGTTGGGATCCCAGTACTAGTACTACTAACTATTCTGGGATCCCAACTCTCGTAAGGCTTTGGTAAGTCAACAGATTCGAACGTGGATTTTAGAATGGGTGTGCGTTTGGTACAATTGCACGTGGTTGAAAACTTACGACGGTCTATTCATTTAGTCACAGACTTCTGATAAGATTAGGCTGATAGCCTCCCAACAGCCGCAGTCATCTGTTTCCCCGCAACATCCGCAGCCGTCAACCAACAGTCGTCGTGGTACCGAACTATTCCCCGCAGTCGTCACAGTCGACCACAACTTCCAAAGCTCAAGTGCGCAATCTTTCAAAAGTGTGTACTTCGACAACATAGACAATTTTCGACAAACAAAAGTCCTGTTAGGGCACTGTCTGTTGTCATCTTCAGGCTAAAATCAGCACTACTTGTTGCTTCGCAAGCTGGATAGAGAAGATCGTTTTTTGTAGAATGTTTTGCATTTGGGTATAAAGGCGGTTGCGTGTTCGTCAAGGTTACTTCTTCATTTTTAGGATGTTGAATGAAAAGGATTCAATTGCTCTCAAGCCGAAATTGAGACGAGGGTTGGCTTTATCCAGTTTATCCTGTGTTTTGTTGTCTATGTGGTGGGATGCAATGCTATTTTTCTCTACATTATTCCTGGTGTCAGTCATGTGTTGTTTGACCCGCTCTGGATTCCTGCCTCATCTCTCCTACACAAACAGCTTCGCACCCTCACATGGCACTAGACGACTCTTTTCTTGGTGTTGGGAAGAGATTCTATAGTAATAATCTCTTTCTCAGAAGTTGGTAATTTCATTCTCTTTTGGCTCGGTGTTAGGTTTCTGTTGATTTGATTTCTTTGCCATTCTTGAGAAATCTTTGGAACAAGTGTCGACGCTCTGGATTGGCTCGGTCACCCTCCGGATACGCAGGAGACTTATTCGTTGGACTTCTCTCTCCTGTTGTTTGCCTTCTGGCTCAAGTTTTCTCCATCGCTTAGTTAACCCTACTGCTTGTTTTATCAACAAACTCAAGACAAAGGAGGAAAGCCCAGCTGATGAAGCATCTCCCCCTCTCTTCGTGAAGGTCGGACCCCGAAACTACTTCGTCAGTCGAAAATTTGCTGCACTGTGTCAAGTATAAACCTTTGAAAGATTGCATTTGTTGTGAACGATGATGAATTCTGATTTTCAAAGTAAGACCCCCATACGGCTCTTTAAAGGGCTCCTGAGACGTGTTTTTGCTTAGCAAATGGAATATTTGAAAAGTCACACCGCTCACTATGAAAATTCATCAATCATCATAACGTTGGAGAAATCACTGTAAATACGCTTATTCTCATAAGTCCAGATATCGCTTCATATGCTCGCAGGATTTCGAAGATCAGCAGTCCTGGAGGTAAAAATACGCAGGCGATCGTCCTTCAGGACATTACTTTGACTCAAACAACGTGCCACGACCGTTCGTCTGCTAGAAATTTGAACAGACGAACGGTCGTAGCACGTTGTTTCGATTCGAAGTTTAATGACCTGAAGAAGACTATCGCCTGCGTATTTTCATCTCCGGGGCTGCTGATGATCTGATCGTTGAAAGTTTTCGAGGATATTAAGTGATATCTTGACTTTATGGGAATAAGCATATTTACAGTGATTTCTTGAAAAGGAATGTTCTCGTCAAAAATGATTCCTGGATCCAAGTGTCTTGAAGTTCCCCAATTGCCGCAAGAAGACTTAGGATCTACATCTAAGTCTTTTATCCAATGTACAACATTTTTACTCTTAACGTAGCATTTAAATAGAATAGAATAGACGTTGTCGGCTAACATTGCAGCTTTTTGAAGGCCCGAGCAGCAGATGTTACCCGGAGGATGCCCTCATACAACGGGCGGGAAACAACTGGAGAAAAACCCGTACATGTATTGTACACATTTCTTCACCAGGATTGAACTCAGGTCTGTAAGAAGCCAGAGATGTACAACTGGGACCAGGACGCCTATCTGATTCCCTGGTGCTCGCAGCAAAAAAAAATAAAAAATGTTGCAACACCAACGTAAAGAAAAATAAAAGATGTATTGTACTACCACAAAATGTGGGTTAGTAGCTGTTTTTGGTTTAAAAAAAAAAGCCATCACTTGCATCTGAAATCATGAATTAGGAGAACCAATCTTGACAACCATTTAATTAATATTTAGTGGCCGTGTAAAGTTTCCCGCAATCTTCCTGGAAACCGTTGAAAAAAGGCACAAAAGTAAAAAGAAATGGAAGAGCGAAAATCTTAGTTACCAACGATATCCGGACCAGAAAAGTGGTGTTGCTTTAAGTTGCTTAAAATAATGTCTGGAATGTCAATGTTTGTCTAGTCCCAATCACGTTATCTTAAAAAAGCTTGCTGAATCTTAGTAAATTTTCTGCAATTTAACTGTAGAGTTATAGGATTTCTTTTACCCTACGATAATTTCTAGCAATTTATGTGTCTTACGGAGCACTGTTTTCCAATCGCTAATCTGAAAAGTGATTTGAATATCTGCCTTCTTTTATTTACACTTTTATTAAAACATTCGTTGGAAAGGTAAAATAAATAAGAATGCTGTTAAATGTGCCCCTACAATTTCAGTTGGTTGAATGGAACTTCAAATTTTCCTGCTAACTAGGAAATGTTCTTTTCTATAGAAGGAGTCACCGGGCTGAGCTCGCTGAACGTAATATACTTTTGGTGATGATGACAACATGATTATAAGGTAGCCTCTAGGTAAAATCTGGTAGTTTGAAAAGGTGAGGCTAATATTTTCTCTATTCATGTGGCTAACGGATAACTTGCAGCCGCAGGCCATTTTATAGTTGTGCTTGCAATTTCTAGTTATTTTGTAAAACATTTCGTTTTTGTGAAAGAACGATATAAAAAAAAGGGATGAAAATTATTTCTGCCTGTTAATCGAACCCATTAGTTGCATGCAACTTCTATGGTAAAAACAACTGCACCTACACATATGAATGAAGCCAGACTGCAAAGTGTGCAGATTTTTTCCTATGGTTAAGAGAAAACGAAACTTTGATTGGTTTCTACGTAACAGATTCATTGCTAATCCTTTAGCTGCATACCACTTCTATGATAAAAATAACTGCACCGTACCAAGTTCACCTTGTGAAAATGTTCCAACACACTACTCTATAAAGCCAGATTGTAAAGTATGGAGATTTGTCCGATAGAAGATGTCTGATGTTCACATTTGGGCATAAAGACTAAAATTGCTGGTCCCCAAACCAGCTTAATTTTAGTTTTTATTGCCTATCCGAAAATATACATTACCTGTCTTATAGCAGTTTTCCCCCTTTTGAGCATTATTACCCTAGAAGTTTAAGAGTTGTCTTCCCGGCCGGGCTCGTACGGTACAGCGCATGCGCGGGCTTGGGCCAGCTTATATAAGCTCCAGCGCAGCGTCCTGTCGACATCATTTCTCCACATTCCAGAACCTAGCTCATGGAGGGGAGGCTTGGGCGGGAATTTAGGTAATGTATATTTTCGGATAGGCAATAAAAACTAAAATTAAGCAGGTTCGGTCCCTGTAATTTTAGTCTTTTTATAGTCGATGAAAATGTACATTACCTGTTGTATAGCAGACTTTGTCACCTGGTGGAGGGCTAGGTTCAAGTCTCCCGCTGTACGAGCCGGTGCCCCAAGGAATTTTAATTCCCGATGAAAACACACCTGTTCCCCAACCAATTTCACCGTGCCGACCAAGTCGGAAAGATAGCGAGACTCAAGGACGAGCAGCTTGGGTTGTAAGCGGTGAGGTTGGGAAATGCGGGTTGCTCTATGTTATTATACTGGTTGTATACCGCATGCAGGGGTCTTAGCATCAAAGCGGTACAAGGTAAGTAATCAGATTCACATACCGAAACAGCTCACCTTGTGGGAAAAAAGATGACTTAACGATGTTTCCATGATGATGAACATGACACCAGGAACACAACGTTGGATAGTCGTATAAGTGAAGGAACGGAATGAAGGTTTCTGGTCGTGTAGGAGCCGGACTGTAGATGGAAGGCAAAGTCTTTGTGTAACTGCATATTGGAACCTTTGATGTGAGGCGTATGTTGCTTTATATTGTTCCTCATCTTAGTCGTGGTTTTTTTTT
>JAHWFP010088307.1:99582-109642 GCA_023313725.1 Lithobius niger | reverse complement strand
GTTTAGTTATGTTCCAGTCGAAATCAGGTCTTCTCGTTGCGGTATCATCGCGTAGAACGGCTGTCGCATCTAGCTTGCAGAGAACAGCGTTTTAACGTGTTTTAAACATTTTTTTAAAAAATAAATAAGAGTTTGTGCACGTTTTCGTTACGATTTTCGGAACCCTAACGACGAATGGAATAGATTGGTAGGTGAATTAAGTCGATAGCGTGAAAAGTAAGGTTTCCAAACAATTACCTTGAAAAAGACCAACGAAACTCGGTATTTGGAGTCGTGTCATGACTATTTCACTGCCTAAAAATTGTAATTACAACAGTCGAGCCGTTTCGCCTGCGCAGCACGGCCATTTGTTGTTGTAATTGTTGTTGTTGGGTCTCTGGAGGTTGAACCAATGAGCCGATTTCAAGTTTTATTTCTTAAAACGTCAGCAAGGTCTATGGTTTCTTTATATTCTCTTATGCAATCACATATCTCAGAGTCGGTAACAGCACTGTTTACACATGAGATAGTTTCTATATTTTCACCGTGTTGCATGCTGAAATGAAATAAAATTCCAATAATTTTGGTAAAATTAACATTATACATACCTTTAATATTATACAAACCATTAACACAGAGCTGCTGTCGAAACACCAATCACTTATCTGAGTATCTGCTGTCGTGGAAATATAGTGGATATATATATATATACACAAACTTCGAAAAACAAAAACCATAAACATTGAAAATAATAATTCAACATGTGTTTTGAAATGGCTCTGCTACAGCTGCATTCGTTATTCAAAACTCTTGCAAAACATGTCGTGTAGATTACACAGGTTGTTGCTGTTATTTTGATGGTGAAACCGAACATAATTAAATACCTATAAATTTTAAAATGCTAGTCACCCATTAAATGCAATTTAACGGTTGGTGCCGTTGAATTCGTATTAACAGCTTCTTCGTGTGTGAATTTTGAATAATCAGTAAACTTGTCATAAGTTCCCATTTTTGTATGTATTCGGTTTTCATAGTCACTGTGAGGTTTGACTGTCTGCCATGCTAAAGCGAAAAAATCTATTATTTTATTGTTTTTATTATTTTTTAATATTTTAAACTGAATTTGGTATATAGGCCTTACAGGGATTGGCACAATTCATATCAAAATTTATGAAAATCCGTAGAATGAGATAAAAAAATATGCACCTGAACAAGAATTGCTAAACTAGTGTTTGGCTTGTTTGATGGTGCTGTTCACTTCAGACATTTTTATACAGTGTTCCCTATAATTTAATAAAATCCTGGCAACAGTCAATTAAAACTATGTCGTTTGATGTTTACTGGCTTAAATTGCCGCGATTATGGTACAACTTAAAGATAAAACGGTGTTAGTGAGTCAACTGTCACGTCACTAACATTGTCTGTTTCAAATTCGTGGTGTAGGAACCTTGCAACAAAAGCAATGAGACTAGCAGAACCTAACTATATTGGGAGATATCAACAAATCAAGGTTGCCTGACATTTATATGGATGAAATGATCACGAATTTGTTAGTAGGTTTTTTGTTCTTTTGTGGCCTCCGAAAATACTAGCAGGTTTGGTCTAGCTGAAACTGAATTATTGGATGAATACTACAAAAATAACATTGTTATAATAGCTGTTCTGCACTTCGTTGTCGCTAATCTTGTATACTGTTTTTAATAATCCATGCCGTTTCCACCACTACGAGATATCTTACAGTCGTCGATATTGTGAAAGTTATATTTAAAAAAAAAGCCTCTTTAGTGTATCGAGGTAAAGTGTATTCCAGAATACCACACATCCTAGTAAGTTCAAAATACGAATTTTTACAGCACATTTCAAACAGCACAGACCCTGACTTTACTACATTTCTGTAATGAATATCTAGACTGTGTTTTTACTAGTGTAAGAGAGTCAGTAGTTATCCCAAATAGTTCAGAAGATATCGATCGATACTTTTGCATTATCTTTGCTATTGTGATCATTACGGCATTGCCAAAAATACAAACCAAATAACAGTAACGTTGCTCTTGATCAATGCAGGTATTTAAACATGGTAAAATTACAATCATTGAAATCTAAACATTACTTGGGTTGTGAAATGGTACTACGTACAACTTGGTATTCAATGATTAGTCACTAATTGCCACGAAAGCATTATAATATCATTATTAAACTCGAAAAATAAGCCGGGCTGTTGCACCAATATCACCAGCTATCGACAACGCGACAGCTAAAAATTTTGCAAATGACCTCACTTAAATACAAACAATTTAGAAACAATTAAAATGGTCTTTCCGTTTGTGCAGCTCTGCTGCCAAAATAACAATGAAATTATCACCTGACGGCTATAACTCTTTGTGAAAAGACGTAAACTGAATTGATGCAGAAAATTCTATTAACAAAGCCATAAAAATCGAAAAATTATAATCCAATATCTGATATGAATTGGCTTTGGTGCAGCTGCTCTTGGCAAAGAACTGCTGCTCTTGCAAACACTTGGGACTTAAAATGGATTTAGCTTTGATGTTAACGGGGCAAATTACGAACTGGCTAGCAGGACAGGGAAAGATCAAACGTTTGTATGAAAGGTAATTTTCGTATTTGTGGATCACGGATGATCTTCCATCTCATTGAGGAATGATCAATATCATAGTCTTTTTGTGCAAAACAAAATCCAATCAAAAAGGTTATGAAATTAAGCTTTTGTCAAAAATATTATGATAATGGCTTCCCTGTTGGGCCTTGATCACCCGACCCAACTTCCCTACTATGGTTGGGTTTTATTTCCCTTGCTTACTCTGAATATACATTGAGATATATTCCAAATAGTTTGGTCTTGTATAGTATCGTGGCCAGGAACGTAATGATTCATGTAATAATGGGATGCAAAACAACCTAGTGTTTCAAGAAAGACGAATATTTTGCGTTGAAAACTAATTTTATTTTGTATCCATTGACATTGATTTGGGATGATCGTACACTCTTGACCCATTTTACTACCAATGAAAAACGTATGCTGCAGTTGGAACTTATTAAAATTCATGCAACACCTCTGGTAAACCACAATGCATAATTGGGGATATCTCCGTTTTTAGCCCTATTCTGAGCGACGATCGCTGTATCCTGGCCTTTATTGAATGCCAGAAGCATTGTCCGTAATATTTTGCAACGGAATCACACATTGGTCACATGTGAAGGTATCCATCTCACGGCAAAGGGTAAGGGTCTACTACAGGCAGAAATAATCCAACTTATACACACACCACACCCAAATCTGCATCAATAACAGGGAAAATACCCAACCTTGTTTACCCTACTATTTGCTACTCCGGTTTATCTTGTTCAGTCCTAAATGCCCGTAGTATAACTAAAAACTTCTCCCACTTTCAGGCAACTTTGGCAGGGGGCGAATACGATGTCATCCTGGTTGTAGATACTTGGCTCGATCACTTGACGAACGACACTATGATTATCGGCAACTATCATTACCATATCTCTCGCCTGGATCGAGGCTCCAGGAGGGGGGGGGTGAGGTTTAATGGCGCGTCAACAGCTTGGTCATTAGCTCCAACCTCAGTCACAGTGCAGTGGTCCGGGCTCCAGGGCTGGTGGGGTTATGGTTCTTTCCAGGCCTTTTCTGTGTGCAGCGACTAGTGTTGCTGCCGGGGGCATTGAGGGTCTGTTTGTTTGTTGCCCTCTGCATAATCTGAATTTTATCCTGGGTTATCTGCCAAATAGTTATTGCGACGCAGCCATCGATTCCATCTGCCAATATCTAATTAATTGCATCAATCCAACTTTCTCTAATATCATTTTGGGGGACTGCAACCTCTCTTCTGTAGATTGGTCCATACGTACCGCCACTGTTAGGCCTTATCGTGACTTCTTATTGAAAACCGTAATTCTGGGCATGCGTCAAGTTGTTGATTTTCCTACTCGAGGAACAAATATCCTTAATTTATTTTTTACCGAGAACGACCAACTGGTTTTTGATATTCGCCCATTCCATAGCTTGCGACCACGACATGATCATGTTTAAAGTCAACTGCACTCCTTTGGGCCTCAGCCCTGGTATTGTTATCCCAAGAAAAAATTGATTTTTGTGAACTTCGAAGACGGCTGTCTGGAGTTGACTGGCCTAGTCTGATTACCTCTCCTGGTTGTAATGTTGAAAGTGCTTGGATTACTTTCTATCAATTTTTGGGTGACACTGTCTCAAGTTGTAGAAGCAAGGTCGCTCAACTTCTGGCCGATCTGGTCGAACCCCTGGAAAGGGGACCTTGGCAAAGTCCCCGCCAGGACTGCCGGCCAGGGTAGCGTGAGAGGCTACCATGCTCCTTCAGCGGCTATGGGAACTATTCTGGCCAATTCAGGACAATCTTTCGGCCCCTACGATGATCGGAGGTTTCCCGGATCGAATCCCCGGGTTGGCACCTCCCTTTACCAGATATTTCTTCTTCTCTAATAGTCTGGTAATGTTCAAAATTGAGCCGGTTCAGCCATACAAGCATTCAGTTGCTTCGGCAGACTTAGGCTCAAAGAAATTTTTTTAAATAAAAAAAAAAAAAAAAACTTCGGAAATCCAAATCTGCACCATCCCTCCCTTCTTCTATTAAAAAACTTGGCCGACAAAAGTTGCTTGCTTGGCAAAGTTTTAAGGGTTGCCCCTCTATTGTAAAGAAAAATACATTCAATTTTCTAAAGTGCAACTACAGTACTGCGGTCGATGATTGGCACAACCAGTGCAATGCCGCCACTATTCGAGACGGCTCTCTGTCCAGCCTTTTCCGTCGATATAAAGCTATGACACGCACAGCACGTATGTACCTTACCACCATTTAACATCAACGGGACTTTTGTTACCAGGGATTTGGAGAAGGCTGACATTTTTAAATCAGACGTTCGTATCCAACTTGGTTCTTGATAACAATGTTCTTCCTGTTCCGCACAGATCTGACACCTTGGAGGTCTACCACGAACGACTCTGCAATACGGAATTTAACAGCACACATGTTATGGGGGTTTTGTCAATAATCAAGCCTAGTCACTCCATATTAGGCCCTGATGGCTATTCAGCTTTTTTTTACAAACAAATTGGCATGGTCATTGCACCAGCATTGGCTATTATTTTTAATCTTTTTTTATCCTCACATACTCTTCCATGGCATACCACAAACATTCTGCCGATTTTGAAGAAGGGCGACGCGTCTGATCTGGCTAACTACCACCCGATTGCACTTACGGTGGTCCCATGCAAGGTCATGGAGACCATCGTGCGTGACAATATAATGCATTTTTTGCTGCAGAGCAAGCTACTGGACGAAAACCAGTTCGGTTTTTTTGTGGGAAAATTTCCCTACTGGTCCTTTAATTCCCAACTCTTAAATTTCCCCTTACGATTTACGTGTGACATTTTATAAGCTTGACCCCTCCTTATTATTTAATTGAGCCCCGCTCGCTAACAATGTGTACAACTGTATTGTTGACTTAAAGGAACAGCCCTTGATGATAAACAATGTTAACCCTTCGGCCGAAGCGACTATGTAACAACACCACAACATTGTTAAAGCTGATATTCACTTAATTGTATCCTTGCTTGTTAGGCGAACTTCTTTCTTTGTATGCAATTGTACATTCAAACCAAAGCACACCTTATTGTACCGGCATTCTCCTTAGCCTAATAATTCTCCCTCTAAATCCCTCTGCAGATACTTTTCTCTTTGTCCAATAGGACACAATCGGTGGTCAATAGACCAACTAGGGCATCGATTTCACGGGTCATAAGCGGAGTTCCACAGGGCTCCGTTTTATGGCCACTGTTGTTTGTCATTTACATAATAGACCTACAGTCTTCAACCTCCAGTGACGACAAACCGTGCTACAAATTTGCCGATGACGTCAAACCAAGTTCTAAAATTATCACTTTCCAGGAAGGATTCCTATTACAATCAGACATCGAAAACATTTTCAACTGGTCCAGGCCTTGGCAACTTCCATTAACGCAGGGTAAAATGTGGTGTCCTGCACGTCGGTGGCTCCAACCTAGAGTTTGACTACTATTTGGATTCCCACTCAAACGACTCCTTAACCATGGTAAAATAGTTTGGATGGCTAAGGATCTTAAATCATCATTACACTGCGCAAAGATTTCGGCTTTGGCATATCATCGCATGGCACTCGTGAAACGTTGTTTCACTAAATCTTCAATCGCTAATTTGAACTTTGGGCTTTCAAAGCTTATGTTCGTCCGTTACATTACTATGCAAGCCCAGTTTGGTCGCCGTTCCTACTTAAAGACATCGATTGTATCGAGGCGGTGCAACGATAATTTACACGTGGTATACCCGGCCTCCGTGACGTTCCTCATGTCGACCGCTTGACACGGCTTGGTTTCCAGCCCTTGGAGCTACGCCATCTCTGGACCGACCTAACTTTAACCTTTAAAATCGTCAGGGGTTTGTTGCCCATTGATGTTCCTCTCTTTGATTGTTCGGCATCAACTCGTACTAGGGGTCACTCCTTCAAGCAGTCTGGTGCAACCCCACATTCCGAGATCAGAAAAAACTTCTTCGCTCTTCGAGTGATCGAGCCATGAAACTCGCTTAGTGAGGAACTAAACTCGCCTTTCGACGATTAGTCACCAACCAAGCCCTTACCAAATTTCTCAAATGAACCTATTAACCACACCCCTACCGGGAACGGCGTTAGCGATCTTGTATCCTGCCTGTCTCCTTGTCCTTTGGGCTAAATCTATTATTATTAATTAGTGCAACTAGTTAACATTTAATTTTAAACGCACGCAAATCGTGGCCAGTACTAAACACACTTGCCACGATTTGTGTGTGTTATGTGCGTTTTTACTGATGAAGGTTCTGTTACAGAACGGAACAGTTTATTAATTAACGTGTTTGGAGGGCATTCCGTCGTTCAGGGTTTTTTGTTTCTAACCCTGTACTGTAAATGAAAAATAAAACTTAAAAAAAACTTTAGTTTGTTCTCAGGCCAGACAGTTATGATTGATGTCTGCCACAGTCATTTTATTCTATTTTTATGCTTCAAGTCAACAGTGGTAACGGCGTTCTATGATATGTTGGTGTTAGAGCACTGTTTCATTTCAACTGGCCACTACAACGCATCTCAACCAACAGTAGGCTGGTCTGCAGATATACAGCTGGGGAACTGGCTTGCATGGCTATAAATGGATGTTTTGATTATAGAAGATGGAGTTGCACTTCTGGAGAAAAATTGCCTATTATTGTTTAGTGTTTTGATTGCGTCAGCTCGTTTGACATGTGGGCCTAACATATGTAATTTCGGTTTATGGTTTCAAAAATTGCCAGTTAGGTAGTGAACAGACGAAATTTTCCAAAGCAAGCACGTGTATTGAAGAAGGGAGTATGCAAAATAATGCATGGTGTAATGCTTTTCCTTTTCCAGAAAAATAAACTTCTTTATACGGCTTAACCTGAATTAATTTAGGCATGAGAAATACGATGCAGATAAATATGTAAATAAAAGTTTATAGGCAAATATTCGTACAGGGTAAACGCTTATACTTCTAAGAGTGTTTCACCCTTGAAAGAGAAATATTAAAGACAACTAGCTTCAGCCGACTGAAGGCATCCATTTTTGAGACACTTTAAGATATAAGTTGGATCAGTTCACAATCTTGTGGTGGAGAACAATTTTTTTAAATAATATCTCTACTTCTGTTGAGGTGCTGGATTTAATAGGGAAGGATGTCACACATGTAAACCTAGCGAGGTAGTGTGGTAACAAAACAGGAGTGCGACTGTCCAACCCGCAAAAGCTCAAATATTTAATAAAAAGTCTTCAAATATTCGGTGCACTTGAGGAGTGCACATCAAGGAGAAAGCTGCAAAAAATAAAAAGCAAAAGGGACAAGAAACAGACACACAACACATACTTAACCATAATTTAGCTTTAATAAACTGAAAGCAAACCAGAATGGTGCACAAAAAATGCACATGAAAAGCGACGTTTCGGGTTGGAAGACTACCCGTATTCAAAGCACATTTCACGCAAAAAGGGAGCGTCAAAACATTACAGCTTCATTGATCAAATTAAGAGGCAAATTCACTGTCATGTCGCTGGCTGTATCTTAAGTTCAAGTTTCTTCATTCAACACGCCATCCACTCCTTCCGCCTTAGCATATTAACCCCACCCTTAACATTCATTCACTACCTAATTCCTGGTTTTGTTCAGTCCTTCTGGATTTACGAACACATTTCTATAGCCAGAAATTATATCCCAGTTGGCCATGCCTATCATTTCTTACATTCGAAACCACACACGTTAAATTTTGAAAGTCATCTACTGCTTTAATTAATTATATCAAAGAAAATTGATTGCAGCCTATTTCTGCAGTGTGTTACTTTGTTGATTCATACATGATAAGAATTTATCCATCACCTCCCAGTCCAAGCAACATGGTGACGCTCTTCAATTGGTGTCACAAAATATCCTAGACCGTGTAAGTTCATGAATTTTTAAAGAAACCAGTGAAGTGTTCAATGAAGGGAACTTGTAACGTGTTTTCGCCCCCAACTGTGCATTGGCTTTATTTTATATAACATTGACACATTTTACCTTTCATTTGTTACCATTTGTTACTAGTTTTTAATGGTTAAGTCGAATGTATTATAAACCACATTATTGTTGTTGTAAGTTATACTTTTAAACATCAAGCTGTTTGCTGACAGTATCCTACGGTCATAATAATTACTAGCCATAATGATTTCTCTTTGTTCACTCTGTTGGCGTCGAACCATGATTCTTTGATCTCCAGAGCATCACAAAATCATTGCACTGATTATTTGGGTGCAAACTAATTGCAATTCATTCATCACTCGAGCATTTGTTCATCACATTCATCACATTCAAAACTTAAGATTTGTTTGTTTGTTTGCGAGTCTGTACGCCTACTCCTCCAGAATAACACCCTATGGGGGGAAGAGTAGAGATGAATGAAAGATTGTGCGAGCAAAGTGAGAAACGCACTATACGTGTAAATAACTCCCTTTGCTCGCTCATTCCACACACCTTGCTTCAGAAACGCGAATGTTTGACAACTTTTTAAAAGATCCATGCATACTTTTTCCGTTCGTCTTACCAATTCAAGCGAACCGACTTTGCGACCTATATGCCGTTTTGCTGAAACTAACTATAATCACAAAATTTGTCGTTGTTTTAGTTTTAATTTATTTTTACTTTTTTGCATCCAAGTTTCTTTATGATCAATAAATGTTGATCGAACATGAAGCAGTTTTCAGAGAAGTTATTGGCGTATTTGAGTATCAAAAAATCTAGTTAGAGTGATGAAAACAGGCCTATTCGAAGCGTTATTTAATTATCATTTATTTGGCCCCACTCTCATCTTTGTAGGTTATAGGTGTTTTATTTCCGGAGGAGTAGCGGAATAAACGTTTATCGAACGTTTTTAATTAATTGGACATTAATATAAACGGTATTTCTGTACTCATTCATTTATTTTAAATAGGCAAACCCATTTATTTTTAAAAGTAAAACAGGTCAAAGGTAACAACTAAAGTTCATAAGTGAGTGAATTTAAAAAAAAGTGAAGTAAAGGCATTGGGTTTGTTACAGTCTTGGAAAAGGTTCCGTACTGTTAACCGCTACTTTATGCTATTAGTTTAGTCATAGTGTATGCTGACATTAAAAGCATTATATTAGACCCTTCTACAGAGCCGTTACATTAGTTGTCTAGCTAGCAATTGCCAAAGTGTTGATTTCATTCAAGATTCTAAATGTGAAAGACGTTAAGCTACCTAACGACAACATGAGTATGACGCAATATATACAGGTTTTCCAATTCAATATCTCATTAAAAGTATTGTAACTAAAATGACTTAGTGGTAGTTTCAAGCAATGCTTGCCCTAATTAAGAGTAGGCTATCTGTAATAGTGAGAATAAACAGGACAGAAAGCTGGTGGCTCAACAAGAGTCAAATAAATAAAGCTGCAAACCTATTTACGTTGTGTTTTGGACTCTAAGTCAGAGTGACTGAGCGGGGA